>JAUMHM010007072.1:0-17908 GCA_032362435.1 Melikaiella ostensackeni
TCAAATAAAAAACTACACTGTAGCCTGAATAACATAGCTACTGAAGCTGCAAAGAGCTGATTCGTTCAATTGAAATTTGTGTATGTATATATACATATATGTATCGGACATTTATATTTTTCGTAGACGAATTTATTCTGATCCAGCAAGATGCCGTAGTGTGCCCGACAACGAGTTGACATTGTCCTCGTCAAAGTCGGAAAGCTGTCATACTTAGGCCTGGGAAGGTATGACAGTTATCACCCCTAGGACGGCTGACTCACCTGCGATCGGGTCAGGATTTCTAGCGTGCGGGGTTTTATATAATATTATGGAAAACAACGACTTTCAACCTTCGATAAACTGTGCTGGCACATCCAGTAATCGATATTCCCACAAATGCCTTGGGAATCCGGATTACTTTTGTTAAATTTGTGCAGAATACGTTGGGAAAAACAAAAGAAGAATAACAGAAAGAATTGGCAATTTATACAAGACATGTATCAATATTGGAATTTAACAACAACATAAAAATTGGGTTCCCCATGTCATCTGTGGCTCGTGTTACATTATGATCAATCGTTACGAAACAAATAAGGACAAGACTAAACTTAAATTTGAAACACCAACAATATGGAAAGAACCATGCGACGAAAAGGATTGCTTTTTTTGTTTAACAAAAGTAGAAGTTGTAAAGAAGATAAAGAAAAATCGAATAGTCTATCCTACTGTTACAAGCGTACAGCTTCCAAAAAATGGATTTATAGAAGATTCAGAAAATGCCAAGTCACAAGATTCAGGGTTTAATGCCTCGCAAGTTGATGCAAATTTTAAAAAAAAACCTCAAGAGCCCTGTTAATGAGAGACAAGTTAACACTGGCGACAGCACGTCAGATAAGAAGGATTTGAGCGACTTCGATGAGATTGAATACGAGTCTTCTTCGAAAAGTGAAGAGGAATACGTTTCTTTCGGTGAAGAACGACCCACTGAAAAATTTGATCAGAAAGAACAGGAAAACTGGTTTCAAAAGATCAAGCTGAATTTATGGCTCCGGAATTAAAGAGTAGGAATATGTTGACAAAGTTAATAAAGTAACTGTGTTTCAGAATCGAGGAGAAAACTTTCATAAATATTTTGAAAAAGATTCAAGACTAGTTTATTCCACAAATGTGAAAGGACTTATCGTTGAGCTCAAACCAAATGTATACGAACCTGAACAGTGGTGGTTATTCATTGACTCCTCAAAGCGCAGCCTGAAGGCAGTCCTTCTTCACAAAGAAACAAGTACGCTCCTGTACCATTAGCGCTTTCAACTGTGCTGAAAGAAGAATATTCCAACCTTGAAATGGTTTTGCAAAAAATAAAGTATGAAGAACATTAGTGGCTAATATGTGGAGATTTGAAAATTCTTTCTATGATACTTGGACAACAAAATGGATTAACTAAGTATTCATGTTATCTGTGCATGTTTAATAGCAGGGATAGAGACAATTACTACAAAAAGAAAATGTGGCCATCAAGAACATCTTTTGAACCTTGAAAACAGAATGTTGTGAATAAACCACTCGTCGATCCGTCCAAGATTTTATTACCACCTCTGCATATCAAGCTTGGTTTGGTTAAACAATTTGTTAAAGCTTTGAACAAGGAAGGGCAATGCTTCGAAAATTTTGGCCAAGTTTTCAGTCATAAAAGTGATGCTAAAATAAGTAACGGCATCCTCGATGGGCCTGAAATCGAATTTTCTTTAAGAATAAAAATTTCGAAGCAACTATGAATGATACGGAAAAGCAGCATGGTTGAGTTTTAAAAATGTATCAGTGAAATTTTTGGGTAATACGAAGGATGCAAATTACAAAAATATTGTTTAAGTAATGGTACGAAATTTCAAAAAATTAGGCTGCCTGATGAACTTGAAACTCCATTTCCTCGATTTACATGTTGATCAATTCCAAGAAAATAACGAGGATTTCAGTGAAGAGCACGGAGAGAGGTTTTTACCAGTACTTGAAAGATTTTGAAAGTCGATTCCGAAGACGCTGGGACATCAATATATTGACAGATTATTGCTATATGATGAAAAGAGAAACAAAACCATCAGGACGAAAACGTCGCAGAAACCATTTACGCCGATCATTTGATGAGAAGCGTGTGCGTGAGCGAAAGTCAATTTGAAACCCATACTTTGCTATAACTTTCAGAAAGTGTTGCAAAGTTTTTCACGATAGGTTGGAGTTTTTCATCAAACGATGTTAATTCATAATAAAAAACTATAAAGTATCATTCCAAATGGAGAATTGACTTTTACATTCGAGTTCCGGTATACAAAAATGGGTTTTCATTAATATATTTACTCTGACCCTCAGGTGAGCTTGAAAGTTATATGAAACTCTAGCTTATGGTTCTTGGTGGATCAGAATATATTCATCTACGAAAAATATGAATATCCGATACACATATGTATATGCACATACACAAATTTCAATTGAACGAATCAGCTCTTTGCAGCTTCAGTAGCTACGTTATTCAGACTATAGTGTAGTTTTTCACTTGACGATGTTCAGGTCACAATGAAAAACAATGAAATATGATTTCGAATGAGAAATTCACCCTTTTTTCGAATTCTGGAATGAAAAAAATTGTTTTCAATTATATACTTGCTTTGACGGTCAAATGACCTTGAAAGTTCTATCTAGTTCAAGGTTATTGTTCTTGATAGGTCAGCATGTATTCATCTACAAAGGATAGAAATATTTGTATAAATATATGTACATCACACAAACGAATTCCAATTCAACCACTCAGCCCATCGTATTTGCAGTAGCTAATGTTTTTACAGTTTTCAATGCCCTGCAAGGGCAAATTTTCATGGAAAAAGAAAACAGAAATATGTTCATCGACGTTTTTTCATCTGGATAATTTGAATTTGGAGTCAGATCTTTTTTATCATTCTTGGTTTTTTTTTGTTGGAAAAAACCATGAGAAAAAACAATAAAAGGCATGTTTTTCGCTTTTTTTCGTAAACTAACTGGAAAGCCCCTAAATTTGACTCCGGATTCGGATTCAGCGATGCCAAATACGTATGAAAAGACCTGTCTGGTCAAAAGTACAGGATACTTTTTTTGTGGGCCTGTGCTATCTTAATGAATACTTTACATTATACTACTCTTGATCTCATTACCAAAAATTAAAAATATGAATTTGGAACTACTTAGGTCAAGAAGGGTAATAGAATTAGATAGGGAAAAGCAAATTGTTGGGGAAAGGAAAAAAAGGTAATAAGGTAAGCGATTCGGTTGTGTCGTGGGCTAGAAGGTGGGGAGCTGGGACCCTGCATTATCTTCCGTTGAATCGTCTGTTCATTCCTGCTGATCTGGACCCGTCCTTGGCAGCTACACGGCGTCCTTGCTGGAGTCAATTCCATAAGAACTTGACAGAGGGAGTGGAGGGTTCAAATTGAACTCAACCTAAATCTCTTCTCCATCATAAAACTCTGAACTACTTTCTTTGAACGGGGGCCTCCTAGCTCCACCCTTAGATCTTTTATTCGAGGAGGAAGGTCCAAGTTGAAGAAACCGCTTTCACTTACCCTGGATGGCTTCTACGCTGGCACAGCAAAGGTTGGAGACTCCTGTGATGGAGTGAAGATTCAAGAAGATGCTCGCAGTAAAACCGAGATGACGTGTGCAGGGAAGTGAAAGAAACGCAGTCCAAGAGAGTCCAGTTATGTTACGGTGCAACTGGCCGCAACAGCTGATTTTCAAGGCTTTCTTAAATACTGAGGTACTACTAGATTTAACGGATCATATAATATTAAATATTTTGATACAAGTAAAGTTGGATCATTTTTCAACAAAATCAAAGTACGTTTGAAACTTTAATCGCCTATTTATCGAAAATATGTTACTTTTCTTTGGCCTCTGCAAGGGACTCAATGGAGAGTACGTCTTATTGCATGTGGCCCAATTAAGAGCAACCCTCGGAGGTGCAATTAAGGACAACTAAAATAAAGTTTTTCCAGCGATTCTTCAAGAAAGGAAAAATTTTGTTACGAGAGTTTTCATATGAAAATTGTATTGAAATTGAGATAAGTCTTATGATACATAACTTCTTGGTAATTTTGTATAACATATGTTTGCAAAAACCGTATTTTTCATTTATCTACTTCTCCTTTTTGATTTTTAGAACCGATTTGGATTCAATAACTATCGAAGGTGAAAAAAGAAAAATGTACCATATAAAAACAATTATCAGCGGACTGTAAAATGTGTAAAATGCAGATTGGAAAGAATTGGAATATATATTTTCAAATGAAATATAATGGAACTTGATGACTCAAGGACTTAATGACGCATGCGCCAACTCTATGAAAAAAAACAACGATCGACAGCACAACCTAATGAATACATAAATATTAAAGAATATGACAACTTATTGCATGGAATCAAAATATATGAATGAAATATAATAATTTTGTTTGTAAGGGACTCAAAAATTCAATTTCATTACCCAAACACATGAGATTAACTTTAAAATTCGAAAAAACGATCACACGCCGAGGCAAAAGCAATTCAACCTGAAAAGCAGAATTGTTTACAACATTTTTAACTGACGAAATCCACAGCAGCATGAAAGAAAGACTTTATGCCTAAAAATGTATAAAATTTCATCATCAATAATGTAAAATTATGTTTTATAAACAATTTATTATACAGCACTGTCCGCAATAGGGCCACCTTAAAATTCCGGAATAATTAACCGCACTCTAACTTTTCACGTTTTTTTACAATTTATCGACGTTTTTATGTATTTCACGATATGCGCCAATGTTTTTACTATAAATTCATCAACTCACCTTCTATTAAACTAATTTGTACATTACAGAATGTCTTTTCTCAAGTGGCAGATCAACTGCGAAAATAGTTCTAACATAAAACAACATCACGCTTTTTTGTCATCTAGAGCGTAAAGCATCAATTTAAGTATTTTCTAATACTCATATAAAATAAAAATAGCAGAAAAGTTGCACATCTTTACAAACGATATCCATCGCATAATGTTATAAAGTATAATGTTGCGATTTTTCTGAGAACATTTTATGTTTTTTCGATGAAAAAAAATTGAAATTGCCCTTAGTTAAGCTCCTGCCCTCAATGAGGTCCTTTACCTTACTGATCATTGATTCACCTCACGCTGATAGCACCAAATTTGACCACTTAGAAATATGCCCTCTTTTGTCAGAAGAATGTTTCTTGACACAAACGGAATGTCCTCTTAATTTCCAAGTCAAGATGATTCTGATTTTCCTCAAAAGGAATCCTTCTGCAGCAATAAATATTATCTTTATGTAACTAACTTCACCTAATCAATCTTGCAGATGAAATCATTTTGTTTGTGTCAGAAAGATATTCACATGGTTCCAAATAAAACGGGCAAGTGGACAATGCTTTCGTTTCAAGACAACTCTTCTCTGAGTGACTTCAATTGGCAATATTAAGGTTTAAAGAAGAGATAGGAATGACTTGGCAAGGTTAGCATAGGATGGATTCGGATACATTATTTAATTCCATTTAATTCTTAAGAAAATTAAATTCTCAGAACGTGAAATACTTTCAAACAAAACTATATTTATTTTCCTGAATGTGATTTCACAGTTAAAAAGATCAAAATAGTATTCTTAAGGAAAACTTATTTTGTGAAATGGTCGTCCGTCAAGCAAAGTGGTGAAATTTAAATATTAAAAGGACTGTGAATATTCACTATTGTTAATTAAATTAAAAGCTGAAAAATCAATGAAGACAAGATGTACTTAGATTCAAATGCATATATATTTATTCAAAACATAATTAATTTAACTTATATCTATATTTTAACAAATTTGAAATTTTCAAAGCCTCACATTTTCCAGGGACTTGTCTTACACACATTCTTATCGAATATATTTTCTAATAATAATAAGATATATACATCTGAATATTTTATGCACAGTAAATAAGAAAAATTAAAATACAAAATGATTTTTAGTGGTCATCACTTTGCAGAGTGTTATGACCTACATATCTTGGGAAATTTTTTAGATTTGCAGAAAATTTTGTATGGCAAATATGAGTGCATTCAAAGTTTTATCGAAAGGGGTGCAAATACTTCTGAAATTGAAAAAAATTCACTTGTTATCACTTTCCAAAATGTTATGACTGCCATATTTTGGGCAATTTTTGATTATGCACAAAATTTTTGTGGTGCATATGAGTGCCATTGAAATCCTGTACGAAAAGTACGTCATCGCCACAGATTATAAAAAAAAATTTTTTAGTGGTCGTCACTTTGCATAGTGTTATGAACTCCATACCTTAGGCAATTTTTTAAATGTGAAGACAATTTTCGTGGTGCATATGAGCGCATTTGAGGTTGTGCCGAAAAAACTGTAGAAAGTTTGAAGATTGAAGAATTTTTTTCTTTGCTCATCACTTCGTAAAGTGTTGAAATCTCCGTATCGTGGACGATTTTCAAGATTTGCAAAAATTTTTTGTGACGCATATGAGCGCATTTGAAGACGAATGCCTCCCTGACAGTTATTACATCCTCATCATTCATGATGGAATGTATTAGATTCATGTGAATTTGGACCTATTCAGTTTCCGTCATTTCTTGACGTCTTGAGACTCCCTGAGTCAGTAAAAATAGTTCTCACGAAAATGTCTGTCTGTCTGTCGGTCTGCCTGTTGTCTGACGACGCGATAACATTCGAGGGAATTTCCTTATTCGAATTTCCTTCTGCACACTGATTTTTGGGCCAAAAAGACAGGTCAAGTTCATTAGCCAGCCTTCTACTGCCAATATTCATGGTTTTAGCCATGAAAAATCAAACTGAGAAAAGCAATAATTTAAGTTTCTCACGAAACCGCGCTAGATACGACAAATAGACAGGAGACTAAAATTATTTCCCTCTAAGAGTTCTACAAAATTGCTGTTGACCATTTTCCTATAGCAAATGATAGCTTTTGTTTTAAACGTGGAAAATTCCATAAGAAAATCAAAAATTTTAATTTATAGCTAAACAACGCTTTTCACGACAAAAGCTCTAACAAAAGAATTACTCTCCTCAAAAAAATCTACGAAATTTCTTGTAACTTTTTTTCAATAGCACGTATAGTTTGGCGGGAAAATTTGAATTTTTACATTCTCATCATTTATGATGGAATGTCTTGGATTCATGTGAATTTGGACCTACCCACTTTTCGTCATTTCGCGACGTTTTGAGACCCCCTGAGTCAGAAAAAATGGTTCTTACGAAAATGTCTGTCTGTCGGTCTGCCAGTCTGTTGTCCGACGATGCGATAACTTTTGAAGGAATTTTCTAATTCGAATTTCCTTCTGTACACTGATTTGTGGTCCGAAAGACAGGTCAATTTCGTTAGCCAGCCTTCTATTGCCAATATTCATGGTTTTAGCCATGAAAAATCAAACTGAGAAAAGTAATAATTCAAGTTTCCCACGAAACCGTTCTAGATACGACAAATAGACAAGAAACCAAAATTATTTGCCTCTGAAAGTTCTACAAAATTGCTGTTAACCATTTTCCAATAGCAATGATAGTTTTTGTTTTAAACGTGAAAAATGCCATAAGAAAATCGAAAATTTAAATTTATAGCTAAATAACGCGAAAAACGACGAAAGCTTCAACAGCAAAATTACTCAGATCAAATGATCTACGTAATTGCTTCTAACTATTTTGCAATAGTATGTATAGTTTGGCGGAAAAATTTGAAATTTTACATTCTCAGCATTTATGATGGAACGTTAGATTCATGTGAATTTGGACCTACCTGTATCCAGTTTTCGTCATTTCTCGATGTTTTGAGACCACCTGAGTCAGAAAAAATGTTTCTTACAAAAATGTATGTCTGTTTTGTTAAGGGGTTAGACCACTGTGAAATTTTGAAATTTTTTTTCATTATTGGCTTAAAAAATCCTTTGAACCCTCTAAAATAAGAGACAAAAGGTCTCATTCCCGCCCGAAGTCGTATTCATTGAAATTTCGAGCTATTACTCCAGCGCATCAAAATTCTCCGGAACGCCTACCTGCGATAATTGAAAAAATAAAAATTATAAATCATTCGAGACCAAAAGAGGGTTGAATCCAAAGAAGAGCGATGAGTTCGGATCTCGAAGAGAATTTTTATGGAGAGAAAGGTCCTTTTTATGAGGCAGGAATGGCAGATTAAGGGTGAAAATCTTAAATAAATCTTTCACTGAAAAAACTAGTACCAAAACTTTAAACACGTTTTCCTAAAAACTACGTTTTTCAGAACGGTGTACACGATTTCTCAAAATCTAATTAACGAATCGACTTGAAATTTGGTACACTTATTCTAAGGACTAGTTTCTTTCGCCTGACGGGTGATTTTGTCAATATTATATTTTGTTCAATAATTATTAATAATAATAACATGTAATCTGGGCCGAAAATTGCAGTAAAAAATTCAGAAAATCATTTTTGTCGCCGAAAATGAAAAGAAATAAAATGCTCCGTCAGGCGACAGCCAATACAATAAAGATAATGTGCATATTTTTCATTTTTGTTTTGGACAACTGGTTTTCTCGAAATCATGTACACCATCCGACCATGCGTGAAAATCATAGGAATGCGCGAAGCGGCTTTACTCTAAGAGTTTTATATTTTTTGGAACAAGAAAAAATTTCACAGGTTCTTCAATATTCAGTTAAAAATTAATTCCTGGAAATGACCCTGGAAAAACGCCCGTCACAGTGGTCTAGCCCCTTGAAAAGATGTATTTCATTAAAATCTACGTATATACAATTTTTTTCTCCTTATATAATCAAAATTGCAAGACAATTCACATATGTAACGATCTTTGAGAAAAATATAAATTCGAAAAAAACAGTTATTCTCATCCGTTCCGGCTTTAAATCTTATAAATAATGGGCATTATTTAGGACTTCAATCCCTCTGAATTTCATGATCCTAGCTCTACTTGCCTTCGAGTCATCATCAAAAGAAAAATTCCATCCTTACAAAGGTGAATAATTCTATGAAGAAGCATAACAAGTTAAAATTATATATAATTTTTTTAAGTCTGCATAACTTTTCCGCCTGAGATAGACAATGGTTAAAAACACTCAAAAATTGGTTTAATTATTAAGAGATACCAAAATTATAAGAAAATGATCAAAATATTAACATTGATGGTATAAGAACATTTTGATACTTGCAATTCAGATATGTTAAAAATACAGATATTACGTTTCTTGTTTGCACGCCAGAAATAACGTCACGCTATTTTTTTTGTCGTGATTACAAATCCTTCTTTTAAAATTACATTCTCAAAGGAAAATCACGAATTGACTTCCCCCAATTCCCCAAGTGCGTAAGATGAAGATAAAGCTCAATTTCATCACTTCTACTCGCAATGACTAAATATCTATTAATTAAAACTCAATATGAACAAAATTTCATCCTAATACGCAATTAATCATAACGATGTTATATTTCCTTCATTCCATAGCGGACAAAGTTCCACTTGAAATTGAAATGATTGTCAAGATTCGGTAAGTACAATGGCGCAAAAATTTAATGATGAATGATATCTAAATTCAACAAGACGAAGCAATGATAGAGCAATATTCTTATCAAATTCTGAAATCCGTCATCGGGCTTAGAAAATCTCATTTTTCCACTCTTGCCTTTCAAATTTAATGATCAAGTAAAGTTGAATTATTGGATGGTGATTCGCATATATAGTCGCGAATGTTTTTTAATAATTTGTCATCAATTTCAGTTCTCTGTTAGAGATTCTATCCTGAAGAAATGAGGAATGTTACTGGCGCTCAATTGCTCATAATAGTTGTTGCCCTGAATTATATTCGTAAGTGTAATAAGAAATATCACATCTTTGCTTTCTACCTCTCTAAGTCTAAATTATAGTTAAAAATGTCTAATTGTAAAGAAAATAGTCAGTCACTTATTCAGTTAGTCACTATTTGAATAAAGTATCTTCCAGGAGTATGGAAACTGCAGTTTTTGTTGACATTAGCTGAAATTATCTTAATCTTCGGAAAACAAAGTATAACTTTTTTTTGTAAAAAATACCTAAAAAGTCTGCCTGCTGCGTGGGGAAATTCTCGTCGCGTGCTACGCGCGCGGCTCGATTCACTCGCAAGTTGGAGCGTGCCTAGGGCGCGCGTATGTCGGATCTCGCGCTTCGCAGTCGGTAATGTATTTACCTCGCGCTACGCGCTCGGTCTATGTATTTTTCCCATATTTGTGCAGAAATCTTTTAAAATTAAAAGTTGAACCATTGACAATCGTAATTTAATTATGGTAAATTTTTTGTTGTTAAAGCTCCCCATGTAAAATGTTTCTCCGTGGGTTCACGTCCAGGGTGTTTACCTTGACGAGCTTGCTAATCCTAAAAAGCATGATTTATTTTAAAAAGCCACTTTCTCCTCTCGTCAAACTGGCGTTGAAAGGTCCCAAAATTCCATCAAGTCACGTAGACAACGCGTGAACGTCCCGTGGCCGTCCTTCCTTCCTTGTCCCTACTCTTACTCTTGTTACTCTTCCTCTCCCCATGACTCATCAGCCACGAGACGAAAACAACCGAGGATCTCAGCCAGTGGAAACGTTTTCTGAAAGTAAAGTCAGAAAACTTTTCTTGTTCTGGTTGTTAAACAAATCAACGTGAAATAAAACAAATGAGGGAAAAAGAAGCAAATAAAATAAACATGATCGAAAGAAATTATAATAATGGAAACAACCCGGGCGCCTTCCTAATGGAAAATCCAAGATAAATAAACATTTGAAACAATGAATTATTCAAATGGAAATTATTTTTGGAATTCTGAATGTTTATTTATTTATATTTCTCCTTAAACGATAAATACGATCGTGATGTGAGTTTTCATGACGCAAATATATTTTTGATTATATTAAATCGTTTTATATCATATTATATTATATTATATTGTATTATATTATATTGTATTATATTATATTAAACTTTATGATTATATGATATGTACAGTATTATTTCATAATTATATTATTATGTTACGTTATGTTATATTACATTATTATACTATATTATCCTAAGATTATAATATATTCCGTTGTATTATATTATATTATTTTTATAGCTAAAAGGGAAGAGGATTTAAATATAATTTTGCCGTATTTCAAGTTTTTATCATTGTAGATGATTTTGTCATCAATATTTAACAAATTTCATGTCCTTATATACGTTTACATTATATTTTACACTATGATCTTATAAACAATCTTTTAAACATTAATCAATTATAAAAATTGATCAAAATAAGATATTCTCATAATCCTTTTTCCTTCAACTATGTTACTGTTTAAGATTGAAGTTAAGCATGCTAGGAGATAGAATTCGTAATAATTTAGTGAAAATTTACTTATTTGACATTTTTAATTTTAAAATAAAAATTCTGAAACTTTCCAGAATCGAGCGTTCGATGCGCGGAAGACGGTGGGCCGGCAGCGCGGCGGCTTCCCCACCACGCAGTCCAGCTCTCCGTTTCTGAGAGCTGGCAAATCAGAGAGCCTGTAGAGCCCACACTCTTCCCGCCTAAAGCGCTCGAGTCGATTCGAGAGGGGCAAGCGCATAGAAGCAGCGTGCGGGCCCTCAAGAGCTCAGATTCTCTTGGTCTTTGGAAGCGTGAAATTGAAAGGCAGTCGCTCCTGCTCTGCCTACGATAAAATATGAATAACAAATCAAATAAGGATTTTTTCAAAATCCGCAAGCTACCTTTCCATTTTTCTCCTTCATCCTTCTTCCTTCGCCTCATTTCACTACACACATCCCTTTCCTTAGTAACGGTCCGCGTCAGTGGCGTCGTCCCAGTACGAAAGAAACCTTATTCACCTAGCAGAACGTTTCCTCTCCTCAGGGAGTCGACCCTCGTTAGTGGCTTCGCCCCGCAACACTCCGACTCCTCCATCGGGGATCGTTGAAAACCCAAATTCCTTTATCCTAGGAAGGGCCCGCGTTAGTGGAGCCAGTCTCGTAACCCATATTTACCCACTTCTGGCCCACGTTTGTGGAGCCGATCCACCTTTCCTTTTTATCAGGCTTTTCCTCCTTAAAAAAAGAAGGCTAATAAGAATCAGACAAAAGGGAAGTTATCTTCTCTTTGGCTGGATCCATGGACGGGAACCAAGTCTGGCTACGACTTAGCAAGCAGCAGGACGCTGGTCGAATCCTCCTGCCCCGCCCCGCAACCAACACAAACCAACCTAGATCAATGGCGCAGCTCGATCTCTTCCTGAGAAAGAAGAAACAGGCCCCAAGGGCACCCCAATCCTCCACAAA
Source organism: Melikaiella ostensackeni (assembly GCA_032362435.1). Classification (NCBI taxonomy): domain Eukaryota; kingdom Metazoa; phylum Arthropoda; class Insecta; order Hymenoptera; family Cynipidae; genus Melikaiella; species Melikaiella ostensackeni. The sequence goes on from JAUMHM010007072.1 coordinate 12,337, forward strand.
TGCCCCAGCCACTACCCCTATCGCCCGGGGTAGCAACTAGATACCATACCCCTCATCGCTTTTCAGAGCATAGAAGCTCTCACCCCCGGTCGTCCACGCCGATCTCTCATCTAGCCCTCCCTTTCATTCTCTAAGATATGATAGGTCACCCACTACCAACCGTGACATATATCAAGGCAATCAAGACATTTTCAAGACTTGTTGAAGACGTTTTGAAAGTCAGGCTTATAAGACAGAGTCAGACTTACTTTATCTCTTAAACCAGGAAGAAAGTTTCCAATGCCTACTGAGCCTGGCGTGAAGGGTCATTCTTATATCGTCATAAAAGCTAATCCTTCCTTATGTTCAAAAAATTGTGTAAATTCATTATATAATATGCACATTGAATGAATCCAATTTATTTCTTTTGTTGTTACTATTACACTTGTTTGGCGGAAATTCTGAGAATATCGTCCGTTTTTCCGTATTTCTTACGATTTAGGAGAGCCTAATAAAAAACTACAATTTTAATCTTTTTGAAGCAAATTTCAGATGGCTATAGTCGTGAAGATCTACAAATTCTGATTTTTCTACTTTTAAATATCTATTTCAAAAATTAAACAAAAAATTTATTTTCAAATTCAAGTCCAGATTATCTGTTTCTCTTTTTATTGGCCTTTAGCCAAGACATAACAGAAGTCTTCATGTCTTGAGACAAGTTCAGTTCGTCTTGCCACTGTGATTAAAGTATGTACAAAACACGAAATTTTAGAGATTATGTTAAAATTTATTATAAGAGCTTGTGTTATATTAATTTCATATTAACCTTCATTTTCCTAATTAATTATCTTCATTACTTGACAAATTAGATTAGTATCTTCATGATTTCTTTCAAATTTTGAATTCGACTTGTTAGAAATTTGTCTCTAATAAGCCAAAAAGAAGGTGGATAGATCTATTTTTGATTTGTGAGCCGTTTTTGGATTCGGTTTTTGGTGCACGACAGGGCTCTAAGGAAGTAGATTTTATTTCGATCTTAATGGCAATTTTAAAATGCCGTTGAAAATTTGATTGTATCTTGTGCCATTTTTCTGTAAATTCGAATTTTTCATTTCTTATAGCTTTTTCTCACGATTGAAATGAAAACTACCCGTCTCATAAAAAAATGGTCGATAACAAATTTTTAGACCTTTTTCAGGTCAATTATTTTATTAACCAACATTTTTGTCGCATTTCGTGTTGTTTTTCCAAAAAATTTGAATCTTTATTTTCAGTGTTATTTTTCATGATTAAAACAAAAACTATGCATTTTGTTTAAAAATATTTCAAAAAATTTGTAGATCTTTTAGAGGTTAACAGTTTTTCAGGGCGACATTTTTTTGTATCTTGCATAGTTTGACCGGAAAATGGATTTTTTCCTTTGTAGGAACTTTTTCCACCATTAAAACAAAAACTATGCGTCTCATCAAAGAAATAGCGAAGGGAAAATTTGTATTTCCTATTGAGGTGAAAAATTTTTCTTTCCAACAGTTCGTTTTTATCTCTTATTTTTTTGCTGAAAACTGGAAATTTTCATATTTGATAATATTTTTCACGATCAAAACAAAAAGTATAAGTCTTATGAAAAAAAAGTTTTCATTGAATTTTGTAGATCTTTTTGAGATGAACAATTTTGCTCCCCAAAATTTTTTGGTATTCCGTACGGTTTTGCTGAAAAGTAGTATTTCTTCATTTTGAATGATATTTGTGACGATTAAAACAAAAACTACGCGTCAAATAGAAAAAATTATCGAAAACAAATTTGTAGATCTTTCTGAGATGAACAATTTCAGTACCCAACATTTTTCTTCGTATCGTACAGTTTTGCTGGAAAGTAGTATTTTTTTTATTTTTAATAACATTTTTAACGATTAAAACAAAAACTATGTGTCCCATGTAAAAAAATTTGAAGAAAATTTGTAGATCTTTACGAAATAAACAATTTTACTTCTCAACATTTTTTCCGTATTCCGTATATTTTTGCTGGAAAATGATTTTTTTTTATTCTCAAAAAGCATTTTCGATGTACAAAACCAGAAACATGGGGCAAAAATAGCTGTGAAATAATCTCGACCTTCCTTTTTGGTTCCTAAAAACTTGTACCAAAGCGCAATCCAATCCGATTAGTCTCTTGAAAGTTATCTGGTATACAGACGACAAAGACGACGACAACGACAACGACAACAGACAGATACCATCATAAAGCCTATTTTTTCGGATTCAGGGGGTTTCCAAACATCAAGGTTAAATGAAATCCGCGAAAGTCGATTTTCACATGAAACCGATGCCTTCTCATCGAGATGAGAATGTAAAAATATTGAAATTCTATAAAAAAAATCAGTCCAAGCGAAGTTCTTGAGCTAAATCTAAATTATAAGACATTGCAAGAGCAGTGGAAGCATATTTATACATTAATATATTAATATCTTCCGAAATAGTGAACATCATTTAATTTTCTCGGGCTTATTTTAAAAATAAATTTCCATGGAATTTTTGAAACCTATGACGGCAGCTACAAAAATTTTTCCTCTTTTTTGTCTTAGACAAAATGAAGGAGAAAACTTGTAAAATTTTCGTTCTAATTTTTAAAAAATTCCAAGATAATTTACCTTCAAAATGAGCCATCGAACCTAGTAAAATGTCAAATATCTAGAAAGATATAACTCTTTCAAGAAAATTCTGAAGTTTGGACTTTTCTTGCAATATCTTCCAATTTAGAAGTGGCTCAGAGGCTTCGCTTATGTAATTTGAATAAAGAATTTCAAAATTGTCTCATAAAAATTACGAGCATTCTAGTATATAAAAAAATCCCTATACTTCTCGTTATTACTGTAATTATTTATCAAATTTCGCGTTTATATAAAGTCACATGCGGCATGTATCCTTTGTGGCATGCCTCCTTTGCGTCATTTCTCCCCTGCAGGATCTCTTCCCAGCAGATTGCCAATTTTGCGGCAAGCGTCCTGAACTCAACTGTCACCTTGTACTTGTCACTTCAGTCGCAAGTCTCCCTACGGCATCTCTCCCTCCATGATAAAATGAAGGTCTTCCTCCAAAGTGCCAAAAGTGCAGCAAGTCCCCCAAGCCAAATTGTCACATCTACGGCTAGTCATCCCAGCCGCAAACCTCCCTGCGGCATCTCTCTACCAAGAAATATTTCAAGTCTTCCTCCAAAGTGGCAAAAATCCGGCAAGTCTCCCTAACGGCATGTCTCCCCTGCGGCAGGGGAGACATGTTGTAATGGAGACATCCCACAAGAAAGACATGCCGCATGTGCCTTAATATGGCGCCCTCATTTCAATATTAAATTAGTCGAAAAATCGTAGTTTATGTCATTTGACTAGAAAAATAGTAAAATTATTCTCACAAATGTGTCAATGAATTTTTCTATACTTACAACGAGTGAAAGTTGAATAACATTCATTTAATAATTTTAATTAAATGTGAAGCAAGAAGTCAGTGATCATTTGACTTATCCGATTCAAGAGATCACTTCAAACCACGCAATGTCAAATTCTTTGATTTTGAGAAGTAGTATAGCTATGAGAGTTCCGGGGAAAATTGATCGGTGAAACAATGACAGGTCAGTTACTGACGGTCGGTAAATAGACAGTTGGTAAGGTAGATCCCTAGCACCGATTATTGACTCGGTTAGTAAGGATGGTCCCCGTTTTACTGACGGAAGCCACAAGCAACTTTTATGTAGGCAGCGCACGTGGGATCAGGGACTCTTCAATTCTCGGAACCTTCTAGAAATTTGCTTTTCTAGGAGTTTCGATCGATGTGGATGTATTGCCTTTCTGTTTCTTATTCGTTAAAATTCTGGAATCTCTCAGTCGTTAAACAGTGACTGAAATTTCTGGAAAGCTGAAATAAATTCGTGGTCCACTCAGTGAGGTGGGTCTCTACAATGCCGACCGAGAGCAGAAGGTGTCACTCAAGTTTTCGTATAGTTTCGGAAGAAACTTTCGATATGAACTGCCAGGAGAATTGACCTTCCTAGAAACTGCTACAGTGGCTGAGCTTCTGGTTCGAACTTTCGGTTAGAATATTTCATCAAATTAAATTTTCAAACATAAATTAGTAGCATAATCAGGCGGGTTCTAGTACACGGTTTTGTTCCATGCCAAATGCCGCTAAAATAAAGGCCTGGTACTTAACAACAGTCGGCAAGTAAATGTTTTGTAAGGTGGGTCACTGACATACAATCTTAACTCTGTCAACAAGCTTGATCCCTGAAATACCAGCCGAGTCGAAATTTCCACCTAAGTGGGGTATATTCGAAGTTTTGAATTTTCTAGAAACGTTGATGAATGAGGTTTCTAACGTTTCTTTTACATGGAAGTTTCTATAAGGCTCGATATATGGCATGTTATTCCGACACTTCTACTTCCAGAGGCATCGACGCACTCAACCATAACAACCGCTCGAAGTCTCTTACGCATGAAAGAGACTTTAGTCGGGATTTTTCGAGATTTTTCCTTGTTCTGAGACGTTTACAGAAAACAAGGATAATTTATTTATTTCTGTCTGAATAATGACGACTAATTTCATCTAGAAAAATTTTATTTACATTCTCATAATTTATGATAGAATGTCTCAGATTCATGTGAATTTGGACCTATCCAGTTTTTGTTATTCCTCGACGTTTTGAGACCCCTTGAGTCAGAAAAAATGGTTCTTACGAAAATGTCTGTATGTCGGTCTGTCTGTTATCTGACGACGCAATAACTTTCGAATGAATTTTCCAATTCGAATTTCCTTCTGCACACTGATTTTTGGTCCGAAAAGACAGGTCAAGTTCGTTAGCCAGCCTTCTACTACCAATATTCATGGTTTTAGCTATGAAAAATCAAACTGAGAAAAGTTATAATTCAAGTTTCCCACGAGACCACGCTAAATACGACTAATTGACACAAAACCAAAGTTATTTGCTTCTGAAAGTTATACAAAATTTCTGTTGATCATTTTCCAATTGCAACGATAGTTTCTGTTTTAAACGTGAAAAATGCCATAAGAAAATCGAAAATTTAATTTACAGCTGAACAACGCGAAGAACGACGAAAGCTCCAACAGCAAAATCACTCACTACAGTCAGCTTTCTACTGCCAATATTTATGGTTTTAGCCATGAAAAATCAAACTAAGAAAAGTAATAATTCAACTTTACCACCAAACCACGCTAGATGCGATAAATGGACAAGAGACCAAAATTATTTTTCTCTGAACATTCTACAAAATTGCCCTTGACCGTTTTTCAATAGCAATAATAGTTTTTATTTCAAACGTGGAAAAAGCCAGAAGAAAATCGAAAATTCAAATAGCTAAACAGCACTAAAAACGATAAAAGCCCCAACCGCAAAATTACTCACCTCCAAGAGACCTGCGAAATTGCCTGTAAACATTTTTTGTATCTAAATTTCACTCCTAAGCTGGCGTTAATGAAATTTAAATATGCATTAAAAATTATTTTTTTTTACTTATGTCGGTTCTAAGACTTGCCAACTTATTTATTACCAATTCAGGACATACATTTTTAGCAATTTTCTTTTGAA
>JAUMHM010007098.1:0-17906 GCA_032362435.1 Melikaiella ostensackeni
CGTCATCAGTCGAGAAATCGATCGTTTTCGCCACTATTTTTAGTTGAAAAAAGTGGTATTTTCGACGTGGGTGTTGGACAAAATACTTTTCTTAGTTTCTAACTATTTAAATAAGCCAAAACACATCTCTGAAGTAGACAGAATCTTTGCTAATAATTTAAAATTAACTAATCACTTTCTTAAATTTTATAAGGATATTCTGATAACGAGAGTCGACAAGGGCAACACGACTATAGTGATGAAACGTCAAGACTATATAAACAAGATGGTTACTCTGCTTAATAATGATGATACTTATATGAAAATAGATTTCAATCTTTCAAATAAACTCCAAACAGATACTTCTAGATTGATTAACGGATGGAGACTGGATGGATTTCTTCATTCTAAAATTAGAAGGAAAGACCTTTAAACAGAGAATGTGAACATCGGGAGGATATATGGGCTTCCCAAAACCCATAAGAATGGTCTTCCTCTTACGTCTGTAGTGTCAATTATTATCAACACTCCGACATGTTTTATAGCGAAACCATCAGGTAAGAAAATTTCTGTTTCCATACCGATTTATAACGACAGAAATTCATTTTCATTCAAAGATGAGATCATCAATTTTAAAATACCCAATAACTATTTTATGGCCTATCTTGACGTCTCATCTCTATTCAACAATGTACCTCTTGAATTAGTCAGGAAAGGCATTGAAAATACATGAATAATACATAAATAAGAAATTAGTTTCAATCGTATCCCTTTTCAACTTTTACCATCGAAGACAACCTTTGAAGCCGAAACAAACAATTCTATCAGTTTTTAAATAAAAAAGTTAGTAGGAACAATGGCAACCTCAAAACCACTAATTGGTTCAGAAAAGAAACGTACTCCGGTCGATTTTTTAATTTTTCATCAAACCATCCGATCTAACACAAAATAGGAGTTATTAAAAATTAAGTTGACGCTGCCACTCTCTTATCTGATCCTTCATTTCACACAAGCAATCAAAATTGAGTCAGAAAGTATCTCAATTATAGCAACTATCCTACACAATTTATTGAAAAACACATTGTAAACATGCTAAATGACTTAGAATCTAACAGGAACCAACTGACAGCAGGAATGTTGCGATCAGCAATAACACCAAGTAATAATTATAAAAAAAGAAATCATTTCCATCTTATTCCTTGGCTGAATTTCTAACAACATCAGAAGGCTTCTAAGTGATCATGAAATAAAAACTGTTTTTAGAGTTGACAACAAACTAGATAAATTTATAAAACTAGGTGAAGATAAATTAGATACTTTGGATCAGTGTAACATAATCTATAGAATCACATGTTCCTGCGGAATGACTTATTTCGGTCAAACTGAACGTCCTCTCCATACAAGAATCAACGAACACAAAAATAAGATTAAACTCTAGCAGAAGAATATCATAGAGTTATTACAAATATTTGGTTCAATTTCGTAATAGTGATTCTGATTTTATAAAATGGGATGAAGTTCAAGTTTTACACACTGAACAGAATTATTACAGAAGTTGTTTTGCTGAAATGGTTTTTATAATAAAAAAGGCGGCAAAAGTATGAACAAGATTACCGACTCAGAATTTTTTAATAACTATGATGATATGTTACTAGAGTACTTGTGCTGAAGTTCTGACTGGATCTTACCAGCATTTATCGTTTTATTCATCATAGTAATTTATTGCCTTTTTTATGCCTTTTTTATGCCCTTTTTTATGCCATTGACTAAGCCATGGTTACTTACGCCTATGAATAATCTCAACGAACAACATGTCTGAGAATTTCCACGTCAGTGCTCATACATCAAGATGGAAATTGAGACTTCTTTCAGTTCCATTTTAACATTTTTCATATTATTATAAATTCTCCAGTTCAAATGTTTATATTTTTCTTGCTAAAATCTGTATAATGGTCGTTACATCCCTTAACTTAAAAATATTTTCCTTGGAACTATCACTAAACATTGTTTATTATCTCACAAAACTATTTTTTATACGAATTTTTAACGTAAATATGAACACTCATATTGCTTTTCTCAACTTGGTCTTCTATTCATTTAGTAATTTCTTTACCGAAATTTCAAAATTATAACCAATAAGGTAACCCTACTAATACAAATTCACTTTAGATTCTCTAAATATTCTTAAGCCCAGTCAAGCTTTTGAGATTTTCTCTACAAGTACCCAGGTAGCAGTTTTTAAAGGTTCAAGTAGCCCTCATAAATTTTCCGAAAGCTCATAAACTTGTTTCTGTAAATGTAATCAAAATTTTCCTGAATAGCAAGGAATTACGGAAGCTGCCTTGAAAGAGGAGGCCCTACTCGGTATCTGGTTAGCGATCCAGGTAGAGCGAATTCTTGTACTAAAGCTGTAGTGTAGTGGCCAGATCTAAGAGCTTCAAAACTAAAATTGTTTTTTTCTTTTAATTTTCAGATTAGAGATTCGAAAGTTAAAAAATCGGAATCTACGGATTTTTACAATTAGAATTATTTAAAATATGCATTGAAAAATTAGGTATATTTCATATTTTGTAAGTGTCTCGTAAACTGTACGTGATACGCAAAAACAGATACCATTTTCAGACGTACCATCAGAGGAATACTGTATATAAATATAAATATATAGGTTGTTGCATTTCAATATATGTATGTAAATAAATGATTTATTAGTTTTTGAAGTCTTAAAAGTGATTCGTTTCATGAAGGTTTTATGATAGCGAGAACTTAAATATTCTAATTGCCTGTCGTACTTCGGCATAGTCAAGATTCCACAGCCATAAATTAAGTCGTAAAAAGGGACCCAAATCTCTCAAGCTATCTCTAGGAATGAAATCATTGAAATCGAGCCTGGAAATATCTTCAAACAGACTTAACTTTTTCTGCAGAGAATAATGTGAGATTTTCTTTTGGTAAGCTCCAAAAATGAATTCCTACGTTTATTACATTCTCATCGAAGAAGGTATTAGATTTGTGTAAAATTTGACCTCCCCGTTTTTGTCAAATGTCCACGTTTTGAGACCCTCTGAACCCGAAAAACAGGTTTTTACGAATGTGTCTGCCTGTATGCATGTATGTATGTATGTATGTTTTTCTGTATGTCTGTCTGCCTGTGAACACGATAACTTTTGAAAGAATTAATCTATTGGATTGGCCTTCGGTACACTCTTTGAGTGTCGAAAATTGAAGGTCAAGTTCGTTAGCCAGCCATTTTGGATGAAGATTAAAAAGTTGGGGCATTTTCAAAATTTTTGAGAACATTTTTTCCAAAATTTAAAAATTATATGCATGGCTATTCGTAGTACTCAGGAATTCGAACAATTTGTCTTCATGACTTTTTTCGATAAAAAAAAAATTAGGCGAGTTATAGCATTTTCAAAATTCGAAAAAAGAAACGATAATGAAAATTTTAAGCCAAACGATGCACGATATAAAAAAAAAGTCTAGGAGAAAAAACGTTGCGTTTTGCAAGCTCTACAGGACTCTCAATCTTTACATAAAAACAACACCTTTTCATTGAGATAAGAATGTAAAAAACGAACTATGCCTCTTACCAAAAAATGTTGAAAGGAAAGTTTACAGGTCTTCCTAAAAGCAAAAATTTTAATATCTCAAATTTTTTTCGTACCTCGCGTTATTTGACTCAACATTTGAATTTTCGATATTTCAAAGAAAATTCAAAAAGCTGTTATGACAATTTGCTAGGACTTTTAAAAATCAACGTTTTTCTCCTCTTATTTTTCTTGAAAATATAAAATGATCGCGTATCTAACTCATGCTTTAAACTAAATAAGTTTCAGGTGAACAAATTTCTCAACTGTTTGGAAATGAATCCTAATCTAGTCGAATCCAAAAGAGTAATTTTTTCTTCATTAAAGAGAGTTTCTGTATTCAGCAGGATTTTTTTTCATCATTTTCAATTTTATATTCTTACTCGGCTAATATGGATTTTTTAAATGTATAATATATTTTAGTGTGTAATGAGTAGAAAACCTTCAGATGTCCAAAATGTCTTTGTAAGCTGAACTAGATAAATATACTTTATTAAAAATACGCACATATCTGTATTGCAGGAATTTACATTTCTCATTCTTTAGTTATATCAAATTTTTCTAGTGAAATTTTATCAACAGAAAGTCTTCTACATATCAGAAACGTCTTTTATGGTGCATCGTCTATGTATGAATTAACCTTTGGAAAGACTGTTCTAGCCCTCTGAAGCAATAAAAAATTGGCAACTATGAAAATAAGTGTAAAAGTTATGAAAATAATAATTTTCTTAGAAACAATTAAAAAAAATGTCGGGATGAAATATTCGAAATTACTAATTTAATGCTTACACGTATTTGAAATTTAACTTTCAAATTTAAATCATCCAAAATTGTAGAGTATGAAATTGAAAGCGTGCTTCTCAGCTTGAATAAACATTTAAAATTCAAAAATTTTTAATTGAACACTTTAAATAATTGAATAGATCCCAATTCAAATATTAAAAAACCTGTGAATGAGGAATACTTAAGATTGTACATTTTCAAAGACTTGAAATCTATAATAATGAAGAAATTTTTATCCTGAGGCTTACCAGTTTGAATAATTTCAGTACCATTTTTAAATTTAAAGCGTTCGAAATTGAATTTTTTTTATTTGATGTACTGAAAAATTGTAAAATATTAAATTCATAGCCTTTAAAATTGAAAATTTAAATCTTTCAAAACGTAAAAATTAAGATTTTCCATTTCTTTTTTCACACTTAGGAATTTTATATTTAGAGAAATGAAAATTTGACAGATTCAAAATGAAACTTCGAAAATTGTATACACAATCTTTAAAATTGAAAAACTTCAATTTTAAACATACAAAACTGAAGTAACGTTTTAAATTTGCGACGAAGCATTGAAAACTGAATATTTTTAATGTAGCTTTCTAATTTTACAAGCCCTTCCCAAATTAATCTGTGAAAAAAATGTTTGCCTTGAAAATTATTTTAAACTTGATAATGATCTAAATTAAACATTCGAAACTCAATATTTCTCAAATTATTGTTTGTTAAAGTGATTAAACTATACAATTTTAAATTGGAATCATAAAAATTTTGTTTTATATTTGCATACTCGTATTATTAATTGGGAATATAATGTTTCCCGCGCGTTCTCGCGCGCGTATAATGTTGCTATTATTTTTATGATTAGATTTTACATATGAATGGTTAAATAATTAAATTTAAAAACAAGTAAGATAGATCAAACTGAAAGGTGAATTGAGTATTTGTTGTATTTTTAAAATTAGATTTGACCTGCTATAGCAGGACTTCATTGTCTGTTAAATAACCAATAATTTTTATTTCTTAAAGATCGAAATGAAATCTACATAGGATAACTACAGTTATAAATAATGAAACATATATTAATTAAATTCAAATATTACCTGAAAGTATAAATGAAATATTTTTCATTATCAAATGTTGTTTGGTCAATCTTTCCATTCTCTTATTGAAATCAAAATTCTTGAAGATCAATGTGAAATTCACTTTCTTATGAAGGTTCTTTAATTTATTGTATAATAAAAAATACTCTAAAGTTATGTGTATCTGTGCATGGCAGCCTTTTTAACTAAATTCGAAGAGATTCATTGAATTTATTGCTATTCTCATTCAAAGTTTCTCTGTTACCTTTTTTTGTTGAAGTCAAAACATATTTCCTTGCTAATATGAAATATCTCTTTTAGAAAAAACCCACGAAACTTGCATTCTATCAATAAATCCTTCTGTAATGTTTCCATCATATAGAACTGTAGTTATCTTTTGAATTACCCCTGATGCAGAAGTCTAATTTGGCTTCGAAACATGTTGGTACCCAGTAGTATCAAAAAGACGGAGGAAAGAAAAAGGTTGAGGTTGGTTTTGGTTGACTCTTTCTTTTTCTCTCTCTTTTTTTTTTGTTGTACATTTATTGTACATTTGTCTCTAATGAGCCGGAAAAGCTGTTAGTCTCGAAGTCTATTTTCGATTTATGAACTTTTTGGGTGTTATTATTTAGTACACAACAAATTTTTTCAAGAGAAAATAAATTTCATTCCGATTTTTAAGAAACCAGTCGCTTTTTAGCGATCGACTCAGCCCCTCGTAAAAAGTATATGCTTATACACTGTCAGTAGATATCAGGAAACTTTACAGCAAGTTTTAGTCCCAAATATCGAGATTCAGAAACTTATCCAAAGACACAATATTAAGATATCAAAATATTTTTACTCTCAAATATAAAATTCCATTTTAATTGTATTTAATTTTTATACCTCAATTTATGTACATCCTTCTAGCAACCTTATTTTATTCACAACTAGCTGTCTTCTGTGGCAGCGGCTTCGCCGCGGAACAGCCGCTATAATAATTAATACTATATACATCGAAAATAAACAGAAATACGATAAAAGTTGCAAAAAATTATGAAAAACATGTGAAACGCCTGATGAATAACTTTTTCTTACTTAAGAGTAACTTAACTGATGAAGGAACTTCGCGTTTAGACGTCAAGTTTTTCATTGCATTTGATCTGACTTACAATTTTACATTCTCATCAGAGAATGTATTAGATTTGTGTAAAATTTGACCCCCTCCCTTGTGTTTGTCAAATGTCCACGTTTTGAGTCCCCCTGAACCCGAAAAACATATTTTTTCGAATGTGTCGCCTGTCTGCCTGTCCGTCTGTCTGTCTGTGTGTGTGTGTGTCTAGATTTTTAGTTTGTGAGCACGATAACTTTCGAAAGAATCAATCGATTGGACTGGCCCTCAGTATACTCGTCTAGTGTCCTAAAATGAAGGCCAATTTCGTTAGTTAGCCATTTTTGACAGAAGTTAAAAAAGTCAGAGCATTTAAAAAAATGTTGAGACCACTTTTTTTTAATTCACAAATTCCATGTACGGATATTCGTTGCACTCAGAAAGTCGAACAATTTATCTTCATGACTTTTTCGATAAAAAGAAAATTGTGAGAGTTATAGCATTTACAAAATTTAGAAAAAGAAAGGAAAATGAACATTTCAAGCCAAAGAATGCACGTTATGAAAAAAAGTAACGAGAAGAAAAATTTTTCTTTTTGAAAGCCCTACAAGATTGTCATAACAACTTTTTGAATTCTTTCGAAAAATCGAAAATTCAAATTTCGAGCCAAATAACGCGCAATACTAAAGAAAGTTAAGATATCAAAATTGCTGCTTTTACAAAGACCTGTAATCTTGCCTTCAAACATTTTTTGGTAAGAGGCATAGTTTGTTTTTTAGGTATAGAACATATTAAGTATGTAGTGTTCGCATTTTGGTCTTAAATTTTTAAATATATTTTTCGTTATTTGTAGTTTCCTGGAGCCTTTTCGGTTTAAAACTGCATCAGATTGAAAATGCGGGAGTCTTAAACTGCGTGAGTTTCGATCTGCGGTAGCTTCAATCGGCAGCAGCCTGGAAATGCGATAGTTTCAAGGGGCAGCAGTTTGAGAATGTGAGAGCTTTAAACTGCAGCAGTTGCAAAATGCACAGTTTCTGGAAATATCAAGCATACTTTCATTATGCATGTTCTCGTTTAAATCGAATTTTCCGAAAATCTGCGACTTCCCTATATTAGTGCGTTACCGACTTGGCGCAAATTTAAAGGGATCATGGGCCCGTATGCACAAGCGAACTCAACAGATATAAACTTAGCCCACCATCATTTTAACTTTACTTGTAAAAATAAAAGTGCACAGCTGTACAAGTCCTCAGTTGCCCATTTGTGCCCGATGTAATTCAGACGTGCAGAGTTTGCACTTGGACAACTGAGCACGCATCATTTTCAGGGTGAACAGTTTGACATCTGGTCAACCACGTGCACAGTTCGGCATGTGTGAACATGCTACGTGCAAAGTTGACCCCATACCATGTTTTGCTCGCAAACTAATGAATATATTTTGATGTTCATCAGAAAGCTAATTCTGAACAGAAAGAAAAAGATTTTATTTTAAGAAAGAAAATCCTGTTCTGAATCGAATGAATTTTTTTTATGAATAAAGATAGGCTTAAATCTAACATTAAGCAAATAAAAGGATTAACGTTGACCTTAGGCCAAAAATAGGCTTAATTTACTCATAAGCCTTAATTGATACTAAGAATGCACAGAAAAAAGCTTAGTCCGTGTATAGATCCCTTTACCGACATTACTGAAAGTGTAAAAAATTGAATCTTTATGCTGATATCAACGAGGAAACGTAAGTCTAACGTTGGTCAGTCTTAAGCTTCATCAGCAAATTCATTGTTTATACGTTCCATTAGCGTGTGTCACTTGTCTGACGTCATCTCTTTGATATTTTTTCATTATGAAATTTCCTCTGATTTTCGCCGAAAAACGAATTCTAGGTAGCTGACCTGATATTATTCCAGAGAAGTTGACAAAAAACGTAAGTCTTACGTTGGGTGATATTCTTTTGATAAAAGAAGGGGGGAAGTTGATATAAGGAGGTCTGCGACTGATTTTCATTCAGCTCATCCCGAAGTCTGATGAAAGAAGTCGTCAAAAGCAAGAAAAATCAAAGAGTAGGATAAACACACATCTGAATAACATTCGGAAAATAAAAAAATTAATTGAAGCGCAATCGAAATTTTTCATATGAGATTAATTATTCAAGATTGAATTCGAAGCTTTTTCTTCTAGATTTATTTTGAAAAATGAGTTTTGAAGAACTTTACAATGTTGAAAAGGGAAAGGATCTTCTACGGTTGAAGCTGGTTGATTTGGAGGTCAATAAACTATAAATAACTTATAGTTTTCATCGGGTGTTATCTGAAATCCAATACTTGGTGGTCCACGACTTACTACCCCAGAACTCTCAAGGTTACGAACGAACACGTCGGTACTCATTCTGAGAATGAAGAGATTTTTCATTAATATTAATTAATTCATGATATTTGCCTCACGTAATCCTTCAATTATTGATATTATTTCATTTTTATGACTGGGCTTTCCAGCTGCTTGCGAAGATAAAAGCAGGCGTAGGGGATTGACTAATTCAGTTAGATCATCCCAATAAATTTAATACATTTTTTTATTCGTACTTTGGCAATAAAGCACTATCTAAGGATTTACGCTCATTGCTTTTCTTGACTAGACTTCGTAGATGATATAGTTAGTACTTTTGCTATGAAATTTTGAAACTTTAATGTATCATTACAATAAACAGCTGCATCAACTTTATAATATTTCTTGTGTGCATTTATTGAAACGATAATTACTTTATAGTCATCAAAGTCATCTAAGATTCTCAAACTTCCTTCAGGGACCTTTTTGAACAAAAGTTCAAGCGAACCTTGAGTTGCAGGATACATGTTTTCACCTATGATCATATTATTATTTCAAGAAAAATTTATTGATTGATTACCAATCATTGATTTATTATTCTTCGATAATGTTCTTACATTAATTGTAACATCCGTATCCTTTTCTTATCACCTTGCATTTCAAGATAAGTTTTTGACATATTATCTCGCACAGCCGTAGCATTCATTTTTTCTTGCATTATCATCTTCATCTTCATCTCCAGGAGCTGTCTTAAATGACATTTCGTACTCACCATCTTGCTTTTCAGATATCTCATCGTTTTCAATTTCTTCAAAGCTTTTATTTTCATTCAAATTCTGCTCTGCTTCTTTTTGAGTTTGAATTTTAACAGGATAATTTTGCTTAACAGCTCTAAATCTATCAACGAATTTTTGAATTAGAGTCATTATCGGTTTGAATGAATCAGTTTACGTTCCTTCAATTGTTCCTCCGCCTAATTTTATTGATTTATGCTTTTTACGAATCGCTTTACTCGCTTGAGCAATTTCATGTAGAATATCTTTCTGTTTATGTGAATGCTCAACGAGTGAAGACATGTTGTTAGATTAAAGTCTAGAGCACAGTTCTTTAAATTTTATGAAAGGCATATCAGTGTTATCATGATCGCTGTATATATGTTTTGAATTCATTTCATCTTGCTCAAACAAAACCAAATCATTAACATTATCACGCATAAGGTGTTTAGGGACACACGCATACGTCTGACGTAAGTAGAAATAGTTAACACCTCTCTGTCTACCGTTTGCAAAGTATGCCTTTATGTTATCTTGCTTTTCACAAACTACATCATCAAATAAAATGACTGAATTTATTCGTGCTTCACTAAGCATAATTATTTTTGTATGTTCATCAAAAGGAAAGTGACTGACGCCATCAACAGATCCAAGAACTTTTTCTAAAAATTTATATTTTGGTTGAATTAATGACTTTGAATAAACATGCACATTTTCACATCTTGATACATTTGGATGTGTTAAAAGAGCAAATGCAGTAGTTGTTTTCCCACAATTAGACGAACCCAAAGAAGTTGCTCGTACATTATTCAGAAATAGATTTCCATACCGCTTTTCCATATGCTCATCGCATTTTTGTGCAAGCATATTAAAATTTATAATAGGTAATTTTACAGGTTGTTCTCGAAAACCATCCAATTCATGACTGAAGGAAAAGTTATTAATACTCTGCTCATAAAGACAAGTCAATCAGTCTAAGGTTGTTGCTCAAGCAGATACGATTATGCAAGCGGGTAAAAAAGTTTTCAGTCAAAAACGAGCTTCGGAAGTGGCAAGACATGGTAAAGGTCTGTTGAATAAAATTATAAATACCCTTCCTGTTGAACTGCATATTCTTGCATATCAATAATGTGGAAGAGGAACCAAATTAGTAAGAAGTTTCGCAGAAGGGGATCCTGGAATTAACTCTCACGACGCAGCTTGAAAGGAGCATGACATTCCCTATTCTCAAAATAGAGATAATATTGAAGCTAGGCATACAGCTGATAAAATACTAGAGGCTGAGAAGGCTTGGAATCGTGTGTTAGAGAGAGACACATCTTTAAACAAGAAGGCAGCTGCTTGGGGAGTAACAAACACCATAAAAGTTAAAAGAAAATTTGGTATGGGCATTAGGAAAAATGAAAAATACAAAATCTGCTATAAATTAAAAAAAATTGTTACTGCAGCCAAGAAATCAATGATCTCAAGTAATGACGCGCAAATTGTTATTAAATCTGCACTTAGAGGCGCACGCGCAGCTGTAAAAAAACTGATCGGAGAAGAAATGTAAAGAAAGCTCACATTTTACCAGTTCTAAAAAAAATGGGTGGTTTTCTACCCTTTCTCATACCCATCTTTGCTGGTCTAAGTGCTACTGAAGCGCTAGCTGGTGAAGCTGCGGGTATAGCTAAACCTGTCAATGATTCAAATGTTGCAAAACGGCAGCTTGAAGGAAGCAAGCGTCATAATAAAGCGATGGAAGCCATTACTTTGGGAAAATGCCTTTATCCAAAACCATATAAAGAAGTACTAGGACTTAAGTGCAGGACTTAAGTGCAAGTCAAAAAACTCAAAGTGATACTACCTCACCGAGCATCAACAGATGCAGATTTACTTAAATTCGTGAAATCTTTAAAAATTCCACATTCTCGTGGTGTCTTTATGCGAAATGAGGCCAGAGGGCCGACTACGTAAAGATGAAACTGCTATTGTTAATCGTGACGATGAAAACAATTTAGGGACTGACTGGGTTGCGTTTGAAAAGATTAACAATAAAATAATTTATTTCGATAGCTTCGGTAATCTTCCACCATCTTCGGATCTATTTAAATATCTAGGTGTTGGTCGCGTAAGAAATAATCATAAGAGGTATCAAAATTATGACACATTTGTGTGTGGGAATTTATGTCTCAAATTTTTATGTAATCAATTAAAATCTAAAAATATGTATAACCTATATACATTCAGAGGCTAATGATTTCAAGTCAGCTAAACGCTAGCCACCATAATAGATGATTCATTGACACTAACATTATCGGGAACTTCTTTGATTCTAGAAACTCAATATTCTTCCCCAATTGAGTTATCGACATATAAAAATTACACTCTGGGTCCCGTTGAATTCCTAGCTTTCAATTCGATTTTCAATGTCGACATTGGATGAAATAAATTTTACGTGGGCGAAGAAACAATTACTTTACCAGTAGGCCGTTATGAGATAGGCGATATAAATAGATATTTGCAGCTCATTTTGGGAAAAGAAGGGATTGAAATTTATATTAATATCACATAATATCACACGTCATTTAATTGCCAGTCGCCGTCAGGACAATAGATCATATACAGCTGCGAATAGTTGGTCAAGACGAACATTTAGTGAATTTTAAGGTGAAGCCATAACGATTCGACTGCACATAAAGTCTTTGAGATAATGGGTACTATTTTAAATAGTAATAGAAAAATTGTCTACAGCTATAAAAGTGGGTTAAAATGCCGCAAAAAATTCAGTTACACACCTGTCGTCAGAAAGTTAATACCTCAGAACATGAAGTTCCTAGCAAGTCGGGGTCTGAAAGTGTCACCTCTCGCAAAAATAAGAGAATAAGGAGGCTTAAGATTTTTTGCACTCGCATCTGTATTTTCATATATCGAGGTTGACTGTTTGTCATGAAAGGGGAAATTTTAAATACTGAATTGCCTATTATTTTTGATAATTTACTCCCCATTGTGATGTGCATGTGCATCAGCCTTACGCCTCATCAACCTTTAACAACAATGGAATATGTCATTTATTTGAAGAGGCAAGATACGAGCTCAATGCCATTGATGTTGATAAAAATAAAAATGTGGCTCTTACAAGCTTGATAAAAAATTACGTTTCCATGGATTCCAGTAGGAGCAGATTTGTTGAAAACGCACGATGGCTTGATTTTAACAATGAACAAATATTAACCAATGCAAGCGATTATTTTCATGTACCTGTTTGCATAATATTCGGTTTTACTGAAGATTATCAAAAAATTATCGTCAATGCTAAGCATGAGCTCATATTGACTAAATCAAAAGATGATACAAATGCTATTATACAAAGAGTGGCAGGGGATGCAGTTGAATTTTTTTAAATTGCAATTGATAACGTCGAGTGGTTATTGCCGTACGTGAGACTATCAGATAAACGGAAATTCAAGCTGCTGGAGTATATTAAAAAGGATTCACCATTTCAAATAAGTTTTCGTTCCTGGGAATCATATGAATATCCAGTTCTGCCAACTACGTCTAACATATCTGGACTGTAAAAACTTCTACACAATCAGAAAAACCTAGATTTGTTATATTAGGATTTCAGACAAATAAGAAAAATGTTGGTGCTGCAAATGTCAGTTACTTTGATCATTCCAAAATATCTCATGTAAAATTATTTCCAAATTCTCTATGCTATTCATACGGCAATTTGAATTTAGATTTTGACAAAAATCAGTTTGGAATGTTATAATTCGGAAAATCCCTTGTGTTGGCAATTTCATAGTGTCGGATATTTTATGTCAGCAATTTTAATTCGGGAATTATCTATTATCGGGAATTTTTAAATTAGGTTATAATATAAATTGTCGGGAATGTTATTATTCGGGAATTCGTCAATTAAGAAATTTTAAATTGTGGGCAATTTTTTAATTTCGGGAATATTCTATTTCCAACATCAGGGTGTCTAACTGTCTACCCGACGGATGATTTTAAATTTCCGATCATTTCCTGGTTTTCTCCCGATCAGCTGTTAATTTTTTTCAGACAATTTAAAAGAATTCAAAAATTTGAGTGATTTCAAACGATTTTTAAAAATTTCAAGAGATTTCTAAATATTTTAAAAGATTTTAAAAATTTCTGATTTTGAACAGGGAATTGTGGAAAAGAATTATAACTCTGAATCTGAACAGGCATTTTTTGAATTGCCTTTTTCTAAATCAGTATTAAAATTATTTTACAAAATTCCCATTCCATGTCAAAAATTTTCTGTTCCAAGTCAAATAATAATTCTTCACGAAAACGTCCTGTCCTAAAGTCTAAAATAAAATTCTTCACGGTAATTCCTTGTTCCTAAGTGAAAATTATAATTCTTTATGGAAATTCCCTGCTCAAAAGTGAAAATTAATATTTTTACGGTAATTCCCTGTCGCAATGTCTAAATTATAATTCCTTACGGAAATTCCCTGTTCCAAGTCACAATTACATTTATTTCAAAACATTTCCTGTTCCAAGACAGAATTATATTTATTTACTAAATTTTTTTATTAAAATTCAGAAATATAGTAACTCTGCTTTTCCAAAATTTTGAAGAGGGATGTTTCGAATTCTAACAAATTCTGTTTTGGCAGAGGGATTTTTTTACGAAACTCGCTGTCCTGAAGTAATAATTATAATTTTTAACAAAATTCGCTGCTCCTAGTCAAATTATACTTCTTTACAGAAACTCCCTATCCTAAAGTAATAATTATATATTTTAACAAAATTTCCTATTCTAAAGTGAACCTAAAATGAAAATTATAATTCTTTATGCAAATTCCCAGTTCTATTTTAGAATCATAATTCTTTTATGAAACTCTCTGTCCCAAATTCTAACTTCTAACTCTCTCCGAAAATTGCTTGTCCTAAACATGGAAATGCCGAAAAAGATGATAATTTTTCACGGAAATTTCTTGTTCTAAATTAAAAGTTATATTTCTTTACTGAAATTCAATGTCGCAACTTAGAATTGGAATGCTTTTCGAAAATTCCCTTTTCCAAGTAATGATAATTGTAGTTCCGTACGTGAATTTCTTTTATATTTCTTTGATTTATTCCCTATCCCAACTCAGATTTATAAATATTTCAGAAAGTTTCCTGTCGGAAAGTTGAAGTTACAATTCTTTACTTAAATCCCCGGTCCTAACTCAGAATTAGAGTAATAAAACATACGAAACCACTTTTAATTTGCATATTAGTACATTCGAGAGAAAAATTCAGGCCACTGAATCAAATTCACGGTAATTTCCCAGTGAACGAAATTCCCGATTTGCCGGGCAAGTGAACACTATAAATATTTCATAAAGAACAAAATAAAATCTACTTTCTTTAGACAATTTTTTGTATACTAAAACAGAACACCCAAACAGTTCACAAATCAAAAATAGGCCTCGAAAGTATCCAATCTTACGGCTTATTGTTATTAGAGACAAATGTACAACAAAAAAAAAAGAGAGAAAAAAAAGTCAACCGTACCAACCTCTTCCTTTTTTTCTCCGTCTTTTTTATACTACTGGGGACCAAATGTTTCGGAGCCAATTTAATTTAAACTTTCTTATCAGGGGTAATTTATAGGAAAACAACGGGATTAGAAAACCACTATTATTTGAAAATAAAACAGAGAGAAATAATAGCAATTGTTATTTTGGTACATATTTCATTCCTTGATTGAAAATGACTTTCACATAGGCAAACATTCTGAATAGAAACTAAAGTCAATTATTTCATTCTTTAATTGAAAATTGATTTTCACATATGCAAAATTCTGACCAAAACTACAGTCAATGTATCCAAATAATGAGTCCATCCCAAATTTTGATGTGTCTCGAAAGATTTCTTTTTAAATTATTAGCTTTGTTACCTTCTCTCTTTATAAATAGCATTTCCATGAACTCTTTTTTTTTATTTCTTTCATGATAAAAATTTTTTTAAATTATCCCAATAAAAGCCATGACCATGTGTGAGTCTATGTTTCGTAAGGATCGAATAGTATCTTGCACTTCTATGAAAATTATTTTAAATATATTTCTATCAAGAATTTTACAGTGTCAGGAATTTTCTTTTTCAGTATTTTTCAGTCGTCACGGTTGAATATCTCAATTCTAAAGCAAGGCTGAGGAACTAAACGAGTTAAAATAATCTCAAAGGAAAATATTGGAGATTTCAGCCTTCAATGATTTTTTTTCAAGCATCCGCCACTTTCTCGTTTTCAGAAACTATTTATAATGGAAAGTCGGGTTTCAAGCAAGTGGCAGTAGTTTTCGTGGCCCATCTGTCTAACAATCGACGTACCGGTACCCCCTGGATTCTATTGACCCAGTCGCTGCAAAAAAAAAAAGGTATTGAGACTCACGTAATACACGGGATCCTTTAGAATTTAGATACTCTAGTCTAGTCTAGGAGCTAGGTGTAATTCCGTGTGCCGTTCTAGTCTCGTCAGATTTTTTTGCTGAATATTACGTAAAATGTTGTAACGGAAGAAGATGAAAAAAAGCAACATTATTTTGAAGGAAATAAGAAATTATTTTGTAAATAGGTTAAGAAAATTAAGAAAGAAAGTACTAGCACTGAGGTAGTCGGAATTAAGAATTCTGAGGGTGAAATGGTATGGGATTCGGACAAAGTGAAAAACTATATGAGAGATTTTTTCAAGAAATTGTATGGAGGTCAAGCTGTGGTGCATATCAACCTTCACATTGAAGAGGAGATGTTAGGCAATCCCGTTGTAGGTGATTGAGAAACTAAAGACTGGTAAGACTGGTGGTGTGGATGGTATCATCGCTGAAATGCTTAAGAGCGGTGGCGGATATTTGTTTGTGTGATTGAGCGAATTTATGAATATGTGTGTTGTGAATGGTGAAGTTCCAAATGATCGGAGAAAGGCGATTATCGTCCCAATCTACAAAGGAAAGGGTGTTGGAGACGACTGTACTATTTATAGAGCGATTAGCCTGCTAAGTACCGTGGGCAAAATATTTACCAAAATACTTATTTCTTATTGGGAAGGTTATGGGAATAACTAAGGAAAGGATCTGGGAAGTTCAATGTGGATTTATGCCAGGGAGATCATGTGCGGATCAGATATTTAGTTTGAGACAGATCACAGAAAAAAATTTGAGAGATTCAGTCAATTGTTAACAGAAACATCTGCCCGCTTCGCAGGCATATTGTCAACGCGCGCTTCGCGCGTAGGGCGCGTGATTCAGTCGTCGCGCTTCGCGCTCGGTGTTATATGTTCATGTGCAAATTACTAAATTTGTTTTTTATTTCAAATGAAAAAGTAAAGTTATTTACTTAAGGCTCTATCGGCCTTAAGGAATACATTCTCATCATAATATTCGCGATTTGCGCTCAATTTTCTGCGCTCACCATATAATATATACAGAAGAATAATTGAAAAGGCGATTAAAAAAATTATCTTGATGAATCACAATTGATCTTCTAAATAAATGTTTAATGGCAATTTTATTTGACTTTTCAAAAGCACAAAGTCTTCTCTTCTGACTTTTTTCCTTATTTTGCGTCGTTTGGCTCAAAAATTAAAATAAAAATATTCCAATATCAGTTTCCATACTAAAAAAAGAAACTATGCCTCCTATCAAAAAATATTCAGGAGAAAGCTTATGAGTCTTCGTAAAAGCAACAATTTTGATTTCCTAACTTTTTTCCGTATCTCGCGTTATTTGGCTCAAAATTTGAATTTTCGCTTTTTTAGGAAAATTCAAAAAGTTATTATAACAATCTTGTAGAGCTTTCAACAAGCAACGTTTTTCTCGTCATGACTTTTTTTCATATCATGCATTATTTGGCTTAAATTTTTATTTTATTTTCTTTTCTTGAATTTTGAAAATGCTATAACTCTCATAATTTTTGTCATTGAAAAAAGTCATGAGAATAAATTGTTCGGCTTTCTGAGTACTATGAATAGTCGTACATATAATTTTTAATTCTTCAAAAAATGGTCTCAAAAATTTTGAAAATGCTCTAATTTTTTGAATTTTTATCCAAAATGGCTGGCTAACTAACTTGACCTTCAGTTTTCGACACTAAAAAAGTGTATCAAAGGACTATCCAATAGATTCATTCTTTCAAAAGTATTCGTGTTCACGACACACACACATACACATACATACATACACACGCACATACATGCACACACACACACACACGCGCGCGCGCGCGCGTACACACATACATACATACACACATACATACATACATACATACATACATACATACATACATACATACATACATACATA
>JAUMHM010007151.1:0-17903 GCA_032362435.1 Melikaiella ostensackeni
AAAACAATTTTTGCCCAATTTTTTCCCCCCCCCCCCCCCCCCATGTAACAAATCGTGAAAAAGTGGTTTACCCCTTCTTCCACTCCACCTATATTAGGTAATTTTTTCGAAATTTTCAACCATGTCTCATCAAATACTATTTATTGATTGAATTACCAAATAATTAAAAGTTATTAAAATAAAAAGAAATAAAATCAAAACAATACAGAAAATGCAACAAAAGAACTTTATTTTTCTCGAAAATTAAAATTACTGGTACAAAATGCTCGTAAAATGTAATAGAATTAGATTATACATAATACAATTTTCTCAAATCTTTTATGAAATCATTTAACGCTATATTTTTAACAATAATTTAGTAGTAATTTTAGTAATTGATGAAAAAATGTTCTCCTCGCATTTCCCTCAATTCTTCTAAATTAACTTCAATTTTATTGAAATTAATGAAACTATTTGAATTTTTGGATTTTTCAATTCATGTGAATTCTTTTGAACATTCCTTGAATTGTTTCGAATTTATTGTAAATTATCATGAATTTATCGTGTATTTGTTCAAATTCACCTGGAATTCTTGGTAGTTTCATTGAATTCTTTTGAATGCAAATGTCTGATTGTAAATTTTTTTATTCAGCTGGATGCCTCACCTTTTGTAGATCAGACCCACTGAAATAAAATTTTTGTACCCATGAACTTCACAGATTCCAGATTTTGTGTATACAGTATGTATGGGGGTTGTTTTAACATCCCCATAAATATTAAAGCCAGAAAATCGACATTTCCAAAAACCAAAACCAAGACAGATTTCGTGTTTAAAGTGGTCATTCTACTATCTCGGCAAAAAAGGTGATTTTCAAGAATTTTTTTCTCAACAACTACTTTATATAATTTAATAAAATTTTCAGCGTTTATTTATGCAGTCTTAAAGTCTACAAAAAATTTTTGTTACATAAAATTATTTTTTAGTTTAGGTATATGTTTCAGATGATGCTGACTGGAGATATCGTGCGCGTAGTGGACATGCCTTTTTTTAGACACTTTGTTTATTGTTAAATAGTACCTAAACTGAATAATAATTTTATGTAACAAACATTTTTTTGCGAACTTTGAGACGGCATAAAGAAACGCTGAAAATTTTATTCAATTATATAAAGCAGTTGTTGAGAAAAAAATTCTTGAAAATCACCTTTTTTGCCGAGATAGTAGAATGACCCCTTAAGTAATTCACGTGAGGAATCACTTCGAAATGAATCCCTTCCCAGAAAAAGTGTTTGAGTTCATTTTAAGGGTTGTTTAATTATCCCTTGAAATTTCAAGCAAGGAAATCGACGTTTCCTAACAATTAAAACCACGGAAAATTTTTTGATTATACTAGTAGGTTCGAAAATCATTTACGAATAAATTTTGGAAACATCCCCTAGCAGGAAACGTTGTTAATTTTTTTAAGGACATATGACATCTCCTACATATTCAAGGAAGAAAATCGACATACCCAATAACCAAATCCACGGGAGATCTTCTATTAAACTAAATATTTTGAACGAAAAAATCTCCCATGTTTTGATTTATAGAAAATGTCAATTCCCTTGCTCGACTGCTTAAAGAATGTGAAAACAACCCTTAAAAAATTTAACAAAATTTCCCGCTAGAAAATATTCTCTGCATTTATTTGAAATCAATTTCCGACCCCAGTAGTTTAATAAGAAAATCCCCTGTGGTTTTAGTTTTTTGGAAAGTATCAATTTCTTTACTTGAATCTTTAAGGGATATTATAATACTTACTTATTGAGAAGGTCATGGGAATAACTAAGAAAAAGGATCTAGATAGTCCAATGTAGGTTTATGCCAGGGAGATCATGTGCGGATTAGATATTTAGCTTGAGACAGATCATTAAAAAAAGTTTAAGAGTGAACAAAAGAGTTTTCTGTGCATATGTTGATCTAAAAAAAGCTTTCTATAAAGTCAATTGATCTAAACTTTGGGAAGTCCTGAAAGAGTATGGAGTAAATGGTTGGCTTCTAGAAGCAATGAAAGCAATATATAATGGTAGTGAAGCAAGTGTAAGAGTAAACAGACAACTGAGCGATTAGTTTGATATTAAGCAGGGCATTAGGCAAAGCTGCGTTATGTCCTGCATGTTCAATATATACACGGACGAATTTCCAAAAATGGCTCTATACGAAGAAGAAGGTGTTGATCTCGGGACAGTGAAAGTACGTGGACTGGCCTT
Organism: Melikaiella ostensackeni; assembly: GCA_032362435.1. NCBI lineage: Eukaryota > Metazoa > Arthropoda > Insecta > Hymenoptera > Cynipidae > Melikaiella > Melikaiella ostensackeni. The sequence continues at coordinate 2,229 of JAUMHM010007151.1, forward strand.
TGCAGATGATAAGATTGTAACAGCAGAATCAGTCGACGATTTGCAGAGAATAATGAGCAGACTGGATTCTAGCATGAAGAGTGTGGGTCTGAAGATTAATGCAAATAAAACAAAAAATATCGAGTTTGAAAGAAGGGGTGAGAAAACAGTATGCAACATTGCCTCAAACGAATAGAGAATAGGACTTGATGTGTTCGTGTATTTTAGAAGTTTATATTTACTGCTGGCAGAAAGATAGTTGCAGAGAGATCCAGATGTATAAACGAGGGGAGAAAGATTATCGGCAGAAAACAAGCTATTTATGGAAGCAAAAATGTAATGAATAAAGATAAAATTTGAATATATAATTCTGTACTTGTACCCACTGTGCTGTATGGTAGCGAGACCTGGACGTATCAAGAAAAGGATATGAGTAATGTGAACGCGGGTGGCATACAGCTCCTGTGAAATATTTGCGGTAAAATGCTAATAGACAAACTCAATAATGAGTGGGTTCTCAAAGAATGTGGTGTAATAGAAACATTGCTTGAAAAGAGTGAAAAAAATTTTCTGAGATGATTTGGTCATGTTGAGAGAATAAATGAAGAACGTTTAACGAATCAAGTGTATATAGGTAAAGTGGTAGCGTGTCCAGAGGTGGACGTTCGTTACGAGGTCTTGCCAATGTATTTGAACGCAGAACTAACTGCGTTACAGGTGCAAACTCTTGTGTATTGTGCGGCTATGGCAGTCGTTAGAACGTTGAGCCGTAAAACTAGGCCTACAAATGCAGTCTTTGCGTCAGGAAGAAAGCGAGATCCACCATGGAAAATCAGGTTGCATATAAATGTCAGCAAAGTAAAGAGCAGCTTGGGTCGATTAATTCAATGTAAGGAAGAAAAAGAACCAGAAAGCTACTAAAATCATCCACCCTCGGAACATTGAGACATTGGCACCAGCTGTATTGAATGAGATTATAGACTCCCGACGGGAGGGACTTGATGTTCTTACTGGTAGACTGCGTCAGTACAATAAGAGTAGTGCAAGAAGGCACCAAAATCTAACCTTTCAGTTAGATGAAGGGAGGTTCTATCGTGAACTAAGTAAAGAGAAAAATATCCAGCAAGTCACCGAAGTTTCTCCATTGGAAGACATGGCTGATTACTGGTCGGATGTTTAGGGAAGAACAAACAGAATCAACTTAGGAGCTACGTGGTTCCAACTAGAGAAACAAAGCGCAAGCAATAACCCTGTAACGGAGCCTTCTAACATCACAGACTCAGATGTTTCAGCGGTCTTGAAAAGGGCAAGTAACTGGAACGCCCCAGGTCCGGACGCGATGCACAATTTCTGGTACTAGTACCTGACGAGTGTGCATCCTGCGTTGGTAAGGCGTTTCCAAAAAATCATCGAACAACCAAATCTGATGCCAGGCCTCGTACTCGAAGGTTCCACGTATATGTTGTCTAAAAAACCAGACGCTAAGAATTCATCTGAACTTCTACCAATAACCTGTCTCCCATCGATTTATAAGTGCCTTGCAGCTGAATTTGCAGATAATGTTTGCGCTCATTGCGACGAAAATAATATCCTAACAGAAGAACAAAGAGGATGTTGCAAAAACACGCGGGGCAATGAAGATCTAGTTACCATAGATGCTGTGGCCATGACGCAATCTAAGAAACATCAAAGAAACTTGCACGTGCCTTATATCGACTACAAGCAAGCATTCCCTTTGGTACCACATGACTATTTGCTTAAAGTTTTAAAAGTTTAAAAGATCTTTCCACATATCATCGACGTTTTACGTCGCGCGTTGGTGCCTTAAGGAACAAGAATCATGTATTTTGATCATGGATAACTAAGGGTAACTAGATTAATTCGCATTACGACCACTATCTTTCAAGAAGACTGCTTTAGTGCATTATGGTTCTGTTTAAAAAATGAATCCATTGAGAAAAACACTTAATAGTATGTTTCATGGGTTCAGAGTACATGATAATGAGGATGGTCATCAACTGACTCATCTTCTGTATTTGGATGACTTGAAACTGTACGCTAGTTCAAATAAAAAACTACCGCAAGTGACCCATGTGACAAAGCAGTTTTCCAATGACATCCACATGGAGTTTGGACTAGATAAATGCAGAACAGTGCATTGATCAGGGAAGAAATAGGGACCGGAGAAACGAGGATCACATCGAGGCAATGGTTGAGGGTGAGTTATATTAATATCTAGGTATTCTTGAGTCTAAGGGTATTCAACATACGATAGTTGAGAAAAATCTAATGACTGCCTCCACCGCAGGACTAACATTGGTTCTGAAGAGTTCTCTCAATTCGGCCGATGAAATCAGGGCTACTAACACCTATGCCATCCCTATCCTGATGTACTCCTCTGAGCTTATCAAGTGATCGAATACCGACCTTGAAAGGATAAACAGAACCATCCGCGTTGGAATAACTAAGCACCGAATGCACCGCAGTAATTTGGAAATTAAAATAGTAGTTCTTCCACGGCATGAAGGGAGTCAAGGCTTTGTAGATGTCAAGAAACCTATGTATATCTCAAGTTACATAGTTGCGAGACTATTTCAACAGCAAGCAAGATGTTGCGCTTTACAACACCATCTGTAAAACAGATCTCGGTTATACGCCCTTGAACTTGTCCTCTAAGGAAGCCTTGAATATCAGGGCAGATACCATAGAGGAATCGGAAATGCAATGGAGACAAAAAGCTATCCACGGCGAGCACCCCAAAATGTTAGATCAACATGAAGTGGACAAAGAGGCATCCAATATTTGGCTGAAAAAGGGCGTCTTGTTTCCGGAAATGGAGAGATTCGTGATAGCAATTCAGGACAGGGTTGTCAGCATTAGAAACTATCGCAAACATGTGTTACATCAAGACATAATGATGTAGCGGACATTATACATCAACAACTTGCCCGGAAACCTAGGACTCTTAACAGAATGGATGCCATTCTATGGATACATTCCAGTGCCCGTTTTAGAAAACGAAGACTGTGTCTTGTACTGGGATGCTACTATCCAGACGGATCATTATATCCGACCGCTTCGACCCGACATTGTCATACGTGAGAAAAAAGGTGGAAAAGTCTATATCATCGACATTAATTGTCCATTTAACCGGAACTTGCAGGCAACCTATACAACCAAGATCCGTAAGTATAGCGAGCTAAGGCATGAAGTAAGCACATTATGGAGGAATGTGAAACATGCTTCTATTCATCCTATTGTGATATCGGTGACAGGCAATGTGCACGCAAGATGCACAGAACACCTCGAACATCTAGAAGTCAGTAGGGTACTGGCAGCAGCTCAAAAAGTGATTTTATTGAGCACCTATCGCATTGTAGGAAACTTCCTAAACCACCAGGCAGTAGGCGACTGCAACCCTATAAAGTAACAGATGGTAGCTCTAGAAAAGCATCGAGAGGCGATTAATGTCACCTCCAACACTCTTGAAGGACAAACTGCGGTAAACGAAAAACTCCAAACTACACCATACACCTAATTCCATACCTACATCATACATACATACAACATCATCGCGAGAGGTTTCAAACATCGTATTGCATTCTTAACATCTTTAACTCACCAGGCACTTGACTTGGTCGGTGGCTGATGATGGCATACCGGGTTCACCGGAGAAAAAAGCAAAAAAAAAGTAATAATAATAATAATTATAAAATACCCCTTAAAATAAATTCAAACACTTTTTCTAGTAAGGGAAGCTTTCTGCACTTATTTCTAAGTAATTTCGCACCCCAGTAGCTCAATCGAAAAAATCTCCCGCGGTTTTGGTATTTTTTGAAATATCAATTTTCTTACTTGAATCTTTAAGGGATGATAAAGCAACCCTTAAAATAATGTCAACACTTTCCCTGTTAGACGATGTTTCTCATATTGATTGTAAAGTGATTTTCGACCCCAATAGTTTAATAAAAAAAGACTCGTAGTTTTGGTCTTCAGGAAATGTCTTAGTTGTCAAAGTATGATTACCGTTTTAAATAATTTATAACTTCATCTTATTAATGAAAAAATTATTTGCGCAATTAAAAAAAAAGTTCATATTTTCGTTTATGAACTTTGCGAACTTTAATTGCATGTTTTTTTTTCTGGCAACTGAATCTTTAAATTTTGTGAAGATATAACCCTAGTGTTTGTATGTTGTGCCCACCAGATTACAAAATATGACTATAAGACAATGTTTTTTAAAACTTTTAATTTAAAAAAGGAAAGGGTAAATAATACATGCTTGAATGAGGAAAGTGAAAAAGGGGTTAATCTATTACAAGGCTCGTTTAATCGTGATGAGAGTGATGTTGCAAGGAAATATAATTTGCCACAACCTAAATAGCTGCCCGTATCATAATCCATCCCAAAAAAGTTGGGCAATAACAAAAGCACAGTAAACCTCCAGGATAAATTATATTTTCAAATTGGATAAAAACGCTGTAGCACATTTATTCACTCAAAGATAAAATTTATCTAAAGAAAGGTGAAATTTATCTGGCGAAAGATAAAAATTTACCTGAGGAAAATATGTCACATGCGTGACATTTGTCAAGTGACACTTCGATATCAATAGGAACGTGTTTGACATCGAAGTTTCACTTGACAAATGTCACGCATGTAACATAAATATTTTCATCAGATTAATTTTTATCTTTCGCTAGGTAAATTTTATGATTGAGTGGATAAATGTGCTACAGCGTTTTTATCCAATTTGAAGATAGAATTTATTCCTGGGGTTTACTGTGAGCTATCAACACATTAGTGAAAAGAATAGAATTCGTATTTCATTTCATAATTCTCATATAAACTCAAGGAGCTTTGATTTGAGCCGCCCCCGAAGAAAATCTAAAAATGTGTATAGGGTATGATGAGCCAGTCACAAAGAAAAAACGTGGTTTGTATTAATATATAGATGATGATCATGATGATTTTTATTTCCCTTCAATCGAAATTAAATATTGTTGCACTGTCAGATTAAATTTTAAGGTAAAATTCCATAAAATTTGTTTAAAAAGAATATTTTTATTTTGATAACGCTTCAATTTTAAAAACATTGATTCTATGAAAGATCTTATGCTTTTAAATGAAAACTTTTCTTTTGAATTTAAATGTTGTGGGTGATGAGAGAAACATCAATCATTGCTATGAAAATATAATTTACAGGTTAAAAAGTTGATGTTTTATTATTTATTGCACATTTACTTTTTCTTACTTTTTAACTACTGACAACAAAAAAAGAATACTATAACATCGCAAATTATAAAATATTTGTGAGTGTCCAAACTATATCATTTTTCTGAAAAATAATCTAAGACATCATGCACTTTATAGTGTACTGTTTTTGAAGTTCGAAACTGCGCAAAATGAATCGAATAACAGTACTGTTGCTCATACTTTCTCGCCCTTTCACACCTATTTCGGTGGAAAATATAAGGTTTTGCAATTTTTCACCCTAAAATTTAGTATTTTAATGTATTCAAATATCTTGAAATTTCAATGAATTCAAACTGAATGAAGGAAGTATACTGAAATATTAAATGTTTTTAACAATTCGACAGTCATTGAAGGATTTTAACTAGTATTTAACAATTGGAGATATTATTATCAAAATTAAAAAATATTTTACTTGTTCTACAAATGTTTTCTTTTCTCTGCTAAACAGTGTTGTTTGTTTATGAAATGAATACAAATTTGTATCTTGTATAAAATTTTATCAAATTTGTATTTTTTTAACGAATCATGTGCTATTTTTATTTATAATACCAGGGGAAGAATTGTTATCAAAAAATTAGGTCAACAAACAATTTCGCTACGCATATAGATTTGAAACTTGTGCAATTTATTTAAAATAAACTAATAGTCCTATAGAAAAAACCGAGGATGTCATTGGATTTCTCTCAGCAATATCTCCAGGTATTTTTCAAATTCAGCAAAAAATGGTTTTTTGAACAATCACATTGTCATAAAAAATTGTGAAATTATTATACATGAAACTATCAGTCAGGAAAAACTTTCAAGCACATCAGCAGATTCCTTACTAAAATACCTTCCGGGTTTTTTCAACCAATTCAAATAATTATTTATTTGAGCAAATACAATGTTAATAACATTTTTTTAGGATTTGAATGATTACCATCAGAAAATATAAACAAGCCATACACTAAAAGGACTTCATATGATGAACAATCTCTCACGAACTCTTACTGTTCAATAATTAATTAATTAACTATTGTTTTCGTCCCCTCCATCCTGACTCCATGCTACTAAAGGATCTAGCGATAGATTCCCGATTTGTGAAATTTTTATAAATAAAACTAAAAGTCCTATCGAAAAACTAAAGATACCCTTAAATTCTTGTCGGCAATATCTCCAGGTGTTTTTCAAATTAAGCAAGAAAACGATTTTCGAAACAGTTCATTGTTTATAATATTCTAGAAACTATTTAATAATCATGAAAAACAACTAAACATGTATCAGTAGAATATAACATAGACTCAAGCATATGAAATCATTTTTTTGCATAATTCCAAAAACACCTGGAGGCAGAGTGGCGTCAGCGTGGAGGGGATAAAAGCAATGCTTAAATTAACTTTTTGTATCTTTTTAAAATTTTTGTTTATTCCACATGCTCGAGACTACGTTATATTTTAGTGTTGAAGGTTTAGTTGTTTTGCATATTATTGAATAATTTTCAGAATATTATAAACAATGTTAATTTGTATAAAATCTTTTTTTTTTTCATGATTCCAAAAACACCTGGAGATATTGCCGAGCAACTGCCAAGAGTATCTTCAGTTTGAAGATAGCTTCAGTTTCAGGTTAGCCCTGAAGAAGTGACCTGCAATGTTCACGAAACGTCGGCAAGATTCGTAGTTTTGCACACGATTGAAGCCCGAAACATCTCCTTTTTACTATAATGAATCATCGTGAAAGCATTAAATCTATTATATATGTAGTACTTTAATTAATATAATATCAGTCCTTATAAACGAGTGAACAAGAAGTAGAATTTGTTTTGCAGGTGTCCAGCATTCAGCCGTAAAAAACAAGAAAACCTGTAACTTACATTTGTGATTTGGCACCTGAATCAAAATTGTGTTCCGCTGAAATATATTAGAAACAATTGTGAATCAGATGCCAAATCTCAAATGTAAGTTACAGGTTTTCTTGTTTTGTACGGCAGAATTTTATTCTTGTACTGCTTTTATTAATTTACTCGAATAATGAGGATGTGTGCTTGAAACACTGTACATAAGCCAAGTTGTTTCGGAATCCGAATGTACAGATTTCATGGTTCTAGAGTTGTAGAAAAAGAATAATCAACTATGGCTTGAAAGTTTTAAAAGCACCTACCATATTTTAAAGGACCAATGCTACAAATTTCACGCAGTATATCAGTTTTGTTCAAAAGCATTCTACAAGAATTATCCACGAATGCAGGACTTCCGTGTATAAACTCGTGAGTAACATTATACATTTTGGCCCATTTTAGACTGTCATTTTCGGACTCCATTAGCATGTGTTTATACAATTTATTCACAACCCTCAGCACGAGATGTGGTTCTGGCGATGAAATTATTTTCAATATTCTCCTGTCACCATCTTCCGAGAAAATTATAGGATTATGCGTACAACTACGTGACACAAAAATATTAGGAATAATTGTGAAATAAATATTAGGAATAAATTATCATATTAATATATAATTAGAAATATTAGGAATAATTTCACCACAAGGACTACATTTTATGCTTGGGGTTGTGAATAAAGTGTGTTAACACATTCTAATGAAGTTTGAACATGACAGTCTCAAATGGGCCAAAATGTCTAATGCTACTCGCGAGTTTGTACACGGAAGTCCTACCTTCGTGGATGATTCTTGTAAAATACTTTTCAGAAAAATTGATAGACTGCATGAAATTTGTAGCACTGGTTGTTTAGAATATGTTACATGTTTCAACGACTTGATTCTTCTTTTTTTGCGACTCTGAAATCCAAATACTTAAACTATATTTCTAAGAAAAAGCGAAGCTACTGCGATTTGAACGTTTCAATTAACATGAAGTTAAAGTTGTTTATTTTAATTTTTCTGATTTTTATCAAAAAAATAGAAAAAGGCCTTGGCTTTTTCAGCAAACAGGCCATGTGATCTGTACATTTGGATTTCAAAACAACTTGGCTTGAGTACAAAGTTTCAAGCACACATCCTCATTATTCGAGTAAATTACTAAAAGCAGTAAAAGGATACAATGTTCGATACCTGTAAAGCTTATTTAATTTTTTGCTAATTCGTTACTAAGGATTGATATGATTTTCAATTACAAAATTTTTATCAATAGAGTGAAAAATGCAAATTTATCTCATCAATTGAAAAAGTTTATAACCCTTGAAAAAAACTTTTTTCAAAAACAGTTTGGAGGATTTTGCTTAAATTAATTTTGCACACTATCTTCGTCTCTAGCATGATTTTTACCATTTGCAACCTTTTTCATAGGAATGTCCTTGCTTTTCAAATTTTTTGAACAGTATATTACACCATTTCATCGCATTCACTGTTTGTACTCACCTAATGAAAGAATACAAAATAATAAACCATTGAAACTCATAAGCTCAGTTTTTATACTTGTCTCAATAAGATACATGACTACAGAAGAATAAACATTCTGAGGATTTGAAATAATTTTACTAACAATTGCATAAAATAGATAAGAAGAATATCTGTCATACTCATGTTAAACTTTACTGTTAAATTCGGAAAATAATTAAAAGACTTTCTGAGGAAAATAAAGTGTTTCTGCCTAAATTATAAACAAGGCGGAAAGAAGTTTCATGTATAATTAAAGAAGTGTCTAGTCGTATAGCAGGCCGAACGAGAAAAAAGTGGCTGTTCGTGCTGTTGGCCGTACGAATAGTAAAGTACTACTTTGTCGTCCGACCGGTTTGAAAAGTACATTTGGAATTAATATTTCAGTATGAACAATTTTATTCCTTTTAAATATTAGAATTTAATTTAATTATTAAATTCTAATTCATTAGTATATTATATAAGTATGTTATGAATGTTTAGTATGGTATTTTTGCATTTGAAATCGTTAGGGTACATAAGGCATGGTGGCAACATCATATTCGTACAGAGCGCGGGATTTATTTGATATCGGAAATTAAATTTTTTTGCGGATAATGAATTATTATGTTATCTGAGATTTGTTTATTCATTCATTTAGAAATATAGTACTTTTTAATCAAATTATTTGAATAAAAACAACATGAAAAAATTTAATTACAAATTTAAATAATGAGAATCTTAAAATTGTCTCGGGTACTGTGTTCTTTTGAAAATTGTTTAACATTAAAATACTACTTTTTAATTCAGAAACTAATGCTTGCTGTTTAAAATTTGTTTTTGATTGATCGACTACAATCGAAAGTGACATTCAAACTGCGTATTTTAAGCAACTTTAATTAATTGAAATTGTTTTACACAGAATATATCATTTCCTAACGATACGTTGGATTTTGCACGTGCTCTGTAATTTTTTTTGAGATATATGAGATTAAGATAATAATATTAAACGTATCATTTCGTTTACAGTCAATGTGAGACATTATATATATTATACTGAAACTATAAGTGAGAAGTGAGGATCTATATTTGAAGCTGAAAATGTAAATGTGACTACTTTAAAAAATTGTTTAGTTATTTAATTCATTTCATCTTATAATATTTTCGCAAAATTAAATGTTTTAAGAACTTGTGCAATTTTAATTAATTTTTTGAAGCCAAAAATGCCCACTTAAATTGTACCCTCAGGGGTCAAGGAATGCTAATTGTTAGTTATTAACGAAAAAATTATTATTTTATAATTATGCACCGAGGTTATGATTTAAAGGACTTACTGGCCGGACGAACATTAAAATTATCTTTATCGTCCGGCCAGTCACTTTGCTAGTACTTTTCTGCCGGACGCGTTCAGTGCTTTTGCTACTCGTCTGGTCGGCCGTATGAATATCCTCAGCGCGTATTGTAGTATCCATTTTTTTTCTAAGGCATGTACTTCCTTTTGGTAAAGTCTCGTTGCATAATCTGTCACGTTTATAATGGACTTCTGTAATAATGAATAATATTGTTATTATTTTTCTAGACAATTATGAGGAAAGTCGTAGCAAAGTTTTTGAACTATCTTATGACAATGATTTCTTAATTCTTGTATAATAATTGTAATCTCCATCTCTAAACGCAATAAGCAGACATAAACATTTGAAAAATCAAAAGTTATTGACTAAATGGGAATGTATGTTTGCTACAAATTTCATCTCATCTTCTCCTTATAAATGGAGCGAATTTCTCATTCGAAAATTGCTATTATTAACTGCTTAAAATTATTTTACATATATGAAAATATTTTTCTGTTCAACTTACTTATTTTACAAGCGTCGTGGACGCAGATTAATTCGAGTTTATTGGAATATGTGCAATGATCATCACCGCAAACTAGCTGGATTTTGTACGGCTGAAAGCGTATTTATATTAAAATAAATTCATACGGTTCTTGTGAGAATTAAGTTTGAGACATGAAAAGGAAAAATCGGAAATTTTGTTTTGCTCACGTTCAGGCATGTTATTCGGCAATGCCTTTCATATTCTGCATTTGGTGGGGAAGAGACGACAGTGATTATTTGAGCAAAGTCGTTCGGCAATAAAGTTGCAATTGCTTAAAAAATAAAATATATCAAAATCATCTTTCCTTATTAATCAATTTTGTAACGAATATCACATATTTTAGAGAAGAAAAATTTTCATTCAAGTATGAACTGAACTGAATCGAAATTATTTATTCATCTACAGGGTGTCTCAGGTCAACTTGTCTGGACTTATATAGCTGTATAAATAATCGAAAAAGAAAATCCTTTTTTAAAAATTGTTTGAAGTTTTATTTTTTGAGTTATGAAACAATTAAGCTGGACCAATGAGGAGCGCGGTATAAGCAGTCGTGCGTGCGTAGGCGGGAGTCCAACAGTGCATGAGTGACCGCCGTTTCTGCCTTTCGTATCCCCACCAAGGCGCTCGCTTGCATGTTACACACGACGAGGCGCGACTGAAAGATAGAGGGCGTCAGTGCACTCGAACTTCGAGAACAAATACCGATCTTCACGTGGACAGACGGAAAGGGCAAGTTTGATTATTCAGAAAAAACAACGAAAAAACCTCTGCACAAATAGTTGGACTGAAGTAATACCGAGGGAAACAAACTAGGCACTTATACTAGCACACTCAGAAAAACGTTTAGAGTTAACAAATTACAATACAGGGTTGTGCGGCGAATATTCCTAGAGGATCGAACCTGTAAGGACTACTTTTGCCACAACAACAAAAAATCACGACCAAAATGAAACTACTCTGAAATAATTCTTAGGGATCCTATTTGAGGAAATATTGAGAAACTTTAGCAGTAAACAAGGTGGTTCACATGACGAATTTTTTGAACAACTCAATGACCCAGGAGATGAGTTTCTAATATTCCCAGGAAACTGCCCCCGTAGTTGAACCGATCTGCATTAACTTTGTGGGGTGTTAGAAATTTTTATTCATCTCCTGTTTAAAAAGGTCCAAGAACTTCCGCATTAATTAAAGTGGTTTGCACTGCGGATTTTTTCAGCAACTTAGTGACCCAGGAGATGAGTTTCTAATATTCCCAGAAAACTGCCCTCGTAGTTAATCCGATCTGCATTAACTTTGTGGGGTGTTAGAAATTTTTATTCATCTCCTGTTTAGAAAGGTCCAAGAACTTCCGCATTAATTAAAGTGGTTTGCACTGCGGATTTTTTCAGCAACTCAGTAACCCAGGAGTGACGTTCTGAAATTCCCAGGAAACTACTTTCGTAGTGACACCGATCCAAATTCAATTTGAGGGGTGCTAGAAATTTTTATTCATCCTCTGCTTAGATAGGTCGAAAAATTTCCTCATTAATCAAAGTGTTTGGCACCAAAGATTTTTTGAATAACTCAACGACCCAGGGGATGATGTTATAATAACCCAAGGAAACTAGCTCTTGGGTCATTGAGTTGCTTGAAAAATCCATGGTGCCAACAACTTTGATTAATGCAGCAATTCTTTGACATTTCTAAACAGGGGATGAACAAATATTATTTTGTAACGCCCCACAAAGTGAATGCAGATCGATTTCACTACAGGATTAGTTTTCTGGGGATATAAGAACATCATAACCTGGGTCACTGAGTTGTTCAAAAACTCCATAGTGCCAAACACTTTCATTAATGCGGAAATTCTTCGACCTTTCTAAGCAGACAATGAAAAAAAATTGCTAGTACCCCGCAAAGTGAATTCAGATCGATGTCACTACCAGGGTAGTTCTTTAAAAATATTAGAACATCACCCCTGGGTCATTAAGTTCTTCAAAAAAAAACCGCGGTGCCAACCACTTTGATTAATGCAGAAATTCTTCGATCTTTCTAAGCAGGAGATGAATAAAAATTTCTAACACCCCACGAAGTGAATGCAGATCGGTTCAACTACGGGGGTAGTTTCCTAGAGATACTAGAAAATCATCTCCTGGATCATTGAGTTGTTCTAAAAATCCGTCATGTGAACCATTTTGTTTACTGCGGAAGTTTCTCAATATTTCCTCAAATAGGATCCCTAACAATTATTGTGGAGTAGTTTCATTTTGGTCTTGATTTTTGTTGTTGTAACAAAAGCAGCCCTTACAGGGTTGACCCTCTAGGAATATTCGTTGCGCAACCCTATATTATAACTTGTTAACTCTTAACATGTTTTCAAGTGTGCTGGTACATGTGCCTGGTTTACATCTCTCAGTATCACTTCAGTGCAACTATTTCTGTAAAGGTTTTCTTGTTGCTTTTTCTGAATAATGAAACTTCTCCTTTCCGTCTGTCATTGTGAAGATTGGTATTTTTTCTCGAAGTTCGAGTGCACCGACGCCCTCTCTCCTTCAGTCGCGCCTCGTCGTGTGTAACATACAAGCCAGCGTCTTGGTGGGGATACGAGAGGCGGAAACGGCGGTCGCTTATACACAGTTGAACTCCCGCTCACGCAAGCACGACTGCTTATGCCGCGCTCCTGATTGGTACAGCTTAATTGTTTTATAACTCGAAGAATAATACTTCAAACAATTTTTGAAGAAGAAACTTTTAATTTATTTTTTTATTTTTTTACAGCTATATGAGTCCGGGCAATTTAACCTTGGACACCTGTATATATTTTGTGAAAATTACTTACGCAGTAGATATTCGAATATCAATGTTCCCATCATGTTCAACAATTGATAAGGTTGGACTCAACTTTTCTGGATCTGATTTTTGCGACCAGGATAAGAAAGCTCATCAAAATTTTCGTGTATGTAATCTGCAATATAAATATACGTCGCGATAACATTTTCTGGTATTCTTTACATCTTTTGATTTTGTTTTGCCTTGACAAAGGTGTTGGATTGCTACTAATACGTTGCAACATGAATGTCATTCAGACGCTTAGTTTATTAAAGACAAGTAGTCTTTATTTTATTAATTTTTTGATTTGAGGGCGTCTACATGCACCAAAATTACGGTACTAACTAGTAATTACTGATGACTAATTGACTGTCATAAAAATATTCAAGAGCACGTACTTTTATAATCTCTTAATTTATTTCTGAGAAAACTCTCCTTTATTCGGAACAGAAACTGAAGAGATTGCGTCATATCATGTGACTTGCTACGAGAAAAGGGGACTAACGCGGGAAAATAAAATTTTACACGGTGAGCGGTAGAATTCGAGTCTCGCGGAGAAATGCGCTATTTACGGCCTCCTAGAAAGCTGTTGTTTTATAGGAAATGATGCTCGAAATTTTTTAATGATTTTTGTGCTGGATAGAGCAACTCAAAAACTATCAATAGAGATAATAAACGGAGTATCAATTTAAAAAGAATAAAAGCACACAAATTTTTTATATTTTTGGAACTCTGCATATCGAATAATGCAGAAATAATAAAAATTGTATTAAAGCTTTTTAAAAGAAGCTTACAAGTTCATAAATAAGAAGAGATTAAAAAACATAGTTTAGTACGCATACATTTTCCAGGTGTATGTGGTATTATTGCGTACTAAATTTTACCGGGAAAAATGCACAGAACCCCTACGCCTCAAGCGTTGAAAAAATTATCCAACTCAAGACTTTGGTAGAAATTGGGAATTTTTGAAATATAATCTATAAGTTTTTAATATTTTTGGAACGTCGCATATCGAATAATGTAAAAAAATGAAAATGTTACCGAAATTTTTCAATATCGCTGGAAGAGATTTGGAAGCGTTTTTTAGTACATATATGTCATAGATTACTGGGAAAATCAGGGATTTAGCTAAAAAACTAGAGAATTAGCTAAATATTGGGGCATATAATTAGTCTTAATTTTGTTTTATAATTCCTTTAGAGTTTTGATTTAAAATGCATTAAGCCAATATAATTAACCATATTTGTTACGAAGCGATTTGCAAACGTTAGATAATGAATAAGAATTGTTGAATAAACAATTTTTTTAAATTGGGCCTTAGATACGTGTACCGAAATTTGGGTATGAATAACCGTATATTTGGGAAGACGTAGACAGTGCCTTTTACTCAATCTTACAAGCAGCAATCTTTTTTTCTTGAAAGTAAACTTTGTTCCAAGACGCGTTCTTTTGTCTTGGTATAGGAGCTTTATTTTGAATTGACAGAACCTTGTTTACAAGCCATGTTGCATGTGAAGTTAGAATCCTCAAACGATTAAACAACAATACATTCGGTGAGTGCAAGGGCAATAGCTAAGACAGTGCGTCATCAAAATGTCGACGGAAGATGTTGTTGCTAACCGCAGTGATTTCGAAGAAAAATTAGAGGAAATTTTGAAAAATAAGCCAGGGAGCAATCGGTCAAATCTTTTAAATTGTACTTGTTTACTGTATTTTAATTTCAAACTCTTAAGGAATTATAAAACAAAATAAAAACTAGTTCTATGCGTACTTTTCAGATTTCTCTAAATAACTAAAACGCTCTACGGAATTAGAGAAACAACCTTAAAGTGTTCTGATTTCTTGAATAAATCTGAGAATCAGAGAAAATGTAACACCTGAATGAAAGATTTTTCTGAGCCCCGACATCTAACTAATTTCCTAGGTTCTCAGCTAAATCCCTGATTTTCTTAATTATCTAACACATGTACATTTATTATAGGTATATATAGTAGTTTTATTTCATACACAATATACGAAAGGTGCACGGAATTCCAGCGCGGAAATTTGTAGAGTGAAATTGTTAAACTCACGACTTCGGTTGAGATGAATAATTTATGAAAAATAAGTTCATGAATTTTTATATTTTTCAAATCGGCTGTATCGATTGATGCAGGGAGAATAAAACCATCACCAAATATTTTCAATAACGCTGGAAGATATTAAGAAACATTTTTTATAACGCATACAATTTTTAAAGGCATATAATTTTATGTCTTCACACTATACAGAAAAGACGCATGGAACTCCAACGCAGCAATTTTGAAAAAAAAATGATCAAACTCACGACTTCGGTACAGATTGGGAATTTTTTAAAATCAAGTTCATAAATTTTTCATATTTTTGAAACGTCGTATACCTGATAA
>JAUMHM010007160.1:0-17902 GCA_032362435.1 Melikaiella ostensackeni
CGTTACCATTTGGGGGGGGTGGGGGGTGTCGTTCCAAAAGTTACGATTGGTAACATGGGGGGGGGCGAGTGTTAGCGAATGTATCGTTACGAACTTAGATAACGTTTAGTACGTTTCCTGATGATAAGTTCTAACAAAATTTGCAAATTTTGCGAAAGATGGCTCTCTCTTCAAGAAACTAAGTGTTTTACCCCTTTTTCTCGTTTATTCGCTTAAATGCGAACTGAGTTAATAGAACTCAGTGAGGAAATTCAACTATTTTTAATGAAAAGTTAATTTCTTTCATTAAAAATTTAATTCTTTTGTTGAAAATGCAACTATTGTGTTAAAAAGTCATATTTTTTGGTCAAAAATTCAACTATTTGGTTGTAAGTTGATCTACTTTGTTAAAAATTCATTTTTTTCGGTTGAAGATTTATCTCTTTCGTTAAAAATTTAACTATTGTGTTGAAAATACGTTTTATTTTTGTTTCAAAATTAATTTTCTTGTCGAAAATTATATCATTCCATTTTTAGTTGAAAATTTATCTTTTTTTTTGTTCAAACTTTTTCTCTTTGGTTGAGAATTTAACTACTTTGTTGAAAATTCGTTTTTTTTTATTTGAGAATTGATGCTATTAACTAAAAATATAACGATCCCATTTTTTTATCTAAAATTATTATTTTTAATTGAAAATTGATCTTTTCTAGTTGAAGATTTATGTATTTTGTTAAAAATTTGGCTTTTTTAGATAAAAATTCAACTATTTGGTTGAAATATCAACTTTTACATGTTTGATTGAGAATTCATCTTTTTTTGGTTGAAAAATCAACTACTTGGTTCCAAGTTGAAATACTTTGTGAAAAATCAATTTTTTTTTGTTTGGCTTGAAAATTCAACTATTTGGTTGAAAATTAACTTTTTTGATAAAAATTTATATTTTCGGTTGAAAATTCAACTATTTTATAAGAAAATTCAAGTAGTTGGTTAAAAATGAGATTATTTGTTCAAAAATTTAACTATTTGATAGAAAATCAACTTTTTTGTTGAAGACTCATATTTTTCGGTTACAAATTCAACTGTTTTATGAACAATGCATCTTTTTGGCTTGAAGTTTAAACAATCTAGTTGATTTCTTTCCTTCCTCAAATGAAAATTCAATTCTTTTGTTAAAAATTCGTCTTTTTTCGGGTTGAATTCAACTGTTTTTGATTTAAAATGAAAATCTTTTGGGTTGAAATTGCAAAAATTACATTTTTTATTGACTTTTTTTCTGAAAGTTGAACTACTTTGTTAAAAATTCGTTTTTTGGTTGAATATTCTTCATTTCAGTTGAAAATTCATCTCTCGTTGATGTATTCGTTGACAAATCGTCTTTTTTGATAGAACATTAGTCTTCTTGGTAGAAAAATAATTTTTTTCGTTGAAAATTTATCTATTGTGTTGAAAGTTCGTTTTATTTTTGGTTGAAACTCAATTTTTTTATCAAAAATTTAACTATTTCATTTTTAGTTGGAAATTTATCTTTTTTTGCTGAAACTTCTTCTCTTTGGTTGAGTATTTAACCATTTTCTTGAACATTCGTTTGCTTTTTGGTTGAGAATTAATTTTTTCAACTGAAAATGTAACGATCCTATTTTTGGTTAAAAATTATTATTTTAAGATTTATGTATTTTGTTGAAAATTCGGCTTTTTTAGATGAAAATTAAATTGTTTGGTTGAAATATCAACAATTACATGTTTCGTTGAGAATTCATCTTTTTGTTAGAAAAATAAACTACTTGGATGCAAGTTGAACTACTTTGTGAAAAATTCATTTTTTTTTTTAATTGACGCTTCGTCATTTTAGTTGAAAATTTTTGGCTCGAAAATTTAACTATTTGGTTAAAAATTAACTTTTTTGTTGAAAATTCATATTTTGGTTAAAAAATTAACTATTTTAATAGAAAATTCAGCTAGTTGGTTAAAAATGAGACTGTTTGTTCGAAAATTTAACTATTTGGTAAAAAATTAACTTTTTTGCTGAAAATTCATATTTTTGGTTAGAAATTCAACTATTCTGTGGATAATGCGTCTTTTTGGCTTCAAAGTTCAACAATTTTGTTGAAAATTTAACTGTTTGGTTAAAAATTTATCTTGGTTGAAAATTCAACTACTTGGTCGAAAGTTGCACTTCTCTGTTAAAAATTCTTTTTTTTTTTAATTCCCCCCTTAGGTTGAATATTTAGATTTCTTGTTGAAAATTCTTATTTTCCGGTTTAAAAGTTAGCTTTTTTCTAGAACCATCGACTTTTCAGCTTGAAAACTCAACACTTTTTTTGAAAATTTGTCTTTTTGGGTAGAAGATTAATTTTCTTTGTTGAAATTTCATCTATATAGCTGCGGAATGAACTATTTTGTTTAAAATTCATTTTTTTTTTGTTGAATTCAACTGGTTAAAAATTAGTTTTCTTGTTTGTTGAAGAATAATTTTTAAAAATGAAAATGTAACTATTCCATTTTTGGTTAAAAATTTATGTTTTTTATTTGAAAACTGAAATATCTACTTGGCTGAAAATTCTTATATTTGTTGAGAATTCGTCTTTTGGTAGAAAATTATTCTTCTTGGTTGAAAATTCAACTATGTAGATTAAAAATTCAGCTATGTTGTTCAAAATTCAACTATTATGTTGAAAATTCGACTGTCTTCGAAAAACTTCGTCTCTTTTGCTTGAAAATTTAACTATTGGTTGAAAGTTCGTCATTTTGAGTTGAAAATTCATCTTTTTGGTATTTTGGACTGTGATGTCTGATATTTCAATATTTCTAAGTATTCTTGATTCATTGGTAAGGTAGTTTATGAACGGCCCCTTAAGGCCATGCTGTACTTACCCGATTCCTACCTTAGCGACATTTTTTGCAATAACTTACGTCCACACGAATTGAGATATTGAGTTGAAAATCTGAGAAATTATATAAAAGACACTATGAAACGTTTGTATAGTCCTAAATTTCTCGAAATCCAAACAATATTTTCAAAAAATGTCCCAAAATTAAAATTTTTTCGTAGTTTCAGAAATTCAGAACCATACAAACGTTACTTAGTGCCTTTCAACTAATTTCTCAAAATCTCAACTCGATATCTCAATTCGTATGGGCGTAAGTTGTTGCGAAAAAAAATGTCGTTAAAGTTGAACATGGCCTTAAGGCCATGCTGTACTTACCCGATTCCTACCTTACCGACATCTTTTTTGCAACAACTCACGTTCACTCGAATTGAGATACCGAGTTGAAAATCTAACACATTATATAAAAGGCACTAAGGAAC
Organism: Melikaiella ostensackeni; assembly: GCA_032362435.1. Taxonomy (NCBI): domain Eukaryota; kingdom Metazoa; phylum Arthropoda; class Insecta; order Hymenoptera; family Cynipidae; genus Melikaiella; species Melikaiella ostensackeni. The sequence goes on from JAUMHM010007160.1 coordinate 3,288, forward strand.
CTTTGGATGGTTCTAAATTTCTCAAAATCCAAACAAAATTTTCCAAAAGTTTTCCAAAATTGATTTTTTTTATTTTTGGACATTTAAAACCATACAAACGTTACTTAGTGCCTTTTAACTAATTTCCGAAAATAAGAACTCGATATTTCCATTCGTATGGACGTAAGTTGTTGCGAAAAAAATGTCGGTAAGGTAGGAATCGGGGGAGTATAACATGGCCTTAAGAACTTGAAATGTTTTTAGAATACAAAATGAAGAATTAGGTGTGAAGTAGTTCGTTAGTGACATGGATTGCACTCAAAAAGCACTACGGACGTGTTTCTACAACCGCAAACCTTCAAGTTAAATTTATTTTAAGTGCATATCTTGAGCCTTCGAATTGGTCGATTTCGAGCAGAGATTGCAAAATTCTTACGAGGGTAACCACGTGTCACATGATTCTGTGCTCTGACTAAGATGGCATTCATGAATTTCAGCGTAAATGGGCACGAGTAATAGAAAGTCGAACTGGTATCAATCATTCCACTTTCAATTTAAATTTCAATATCAGTTATAATTTCCACAGTTAAATAAGTCAAATTCCGTGATTCAGTGAATTTATTTTTTGAACGGGGATCTTATACGTTTCTAGGAGAAAAATTTATCCAATCACTTGAAATATGACAAATTTTATATCCAATAATATAATACAATTTAAAATAAGCTCGATTTTAACTTTTTTTAAATGTTAGGTTTAGTTGTTAAATTTTCCAATTATCCAATCATTCAGCTTACAATATGTAACTCTTAAATCTTTTGCTTTAAAAAATTTTCTATTTTAGATGTGATAAATAACGTTTTAAGTTAATCAACTTTAAATATAAATTAAATATTGATTTTTAAAATTGAATTGTTCTCAAGTATTGCAAATTAAACAATAATTGATTTTACAGAACGATTCTAAATTTGCTGGAAATTGAATAATTCACAGATTTTTGAGGTCAGAAATTGAACTGATGCAATTCGAAAGCCTGAAGCAAGAAGAATTCAAAAAAACATTCTTTCAACTGTAAAAACAGGTGAAATAAGGAGATTTTTCACGGAAACAGGGGAATAAATTTTTTTGGATAAAATTAGTGTAGTTTATATTAAATGCAATTTAAAACGCTTCAAATTCATAAACGTTCAAGTGAAAATATTTCATTTGCAACAAAATAGATGAATTCTCAACCAAATAGTTGAATTTTCAACCAGGAGGATTATTCTTCTAGCATGAAAGACGAATTTTCAAGCAAATAGTTGAATCTTTAACAAAAAAAAGATCAATTTTCATCCAAGAATGGAACAGTTAATATTTCAGTTAAAAAATTAATGTTTAACCAAAAAAACAAATTTTTAACAAAATAGTTGAATTTTCAACCAAAAAGAAACAAAGCAGTTCAACTTTTAAACAAGTAGTTGAATTTTCGACCAAAAAAGATTTCTCAGTTAAGAAAGAAAAAAAATGTCAACCAAATTCTTGAATTTCAAGCCAAGAAGATGAATTTTCAACCATAGTTGAATCTTGAACTAAAAAACATCAATTTCCAACAAAAAATGGGATAGTTAATATTTCAGTTGAAAAAATTAATGTTCAACCAAAAAACGAAATTTCAATAAAATAGATGAATTTTCAACCAAAAAAGGTTTCTCAGTCAAGAGAGAAAAAAATGTCTACCAAATTCTTGAATTTTCAAGCCAAAGAGATGAATTTTCAACCAAAAAAATTAGAAATTTCAACGGATTACATGAATTTTCAACCAAATAGTTCAATTATAGACTAAACAAGATCAATTTTCAATCAAAAATAGGTTCATTAAATTTTCTGTCAAAAAAAAATGTCGACCAAAAAAAGACGAATTTTCAATTTTTAACTAAACAAGATCAACTTATAATTAAAAAGTGATTAATTACATTTTTAGTTTAAAAAAAATAGTTTTGCACCAAAAAGAAGCATATTTTCCACAAAATATTTAAATTTTTAACCAAACAGATGGATCTACAACCAAAAGAATGAATTTTTAAAGAATTGCCTTCATGAATTTTCAACCAAATAATTCAACTCTCAACTAAACAAGACCAACTTTCAATCAAAAATGGAGTAATGAAATATACATTTATCAAAAATAATTTTGAACCAAAAAAAAACGTATTTTCAACAAAATAGTTAAATTTTCAACCAAAGAATTGAATTTTCAACCCAAGAATTGAATCTCCAACAAAAAAAATGAATTTGCAACAAAGTTGTTTAACTTTCAACCATTTATTTGAATTCGCAACCAAATAATTCAATTTTCAAATAAACAAGAACAACTTTCAATTAAAAAGTGAGCAATGAAATTTTCAAATAAGAAAAATTATTTTGCATCAAAAAGAAGCATATTTTTAACAAAATAGTTAAATTTTCAATCAAGCAGATGAATCTTCGACCAAAAAAAATTAATTTTTAACAAAGTAACTCGACTTTCAACCAATTATTTGAATTTTCGACCAAATCATTCAATTTTCAACTGAACAATATCAACTTTCAATCAAAAGTAGAGTAATTACATTTTCACTCAAGAAATATAATTTTGAACCAAAAAAAGCGTACATACTTTCAACTAAATAGTTAAATTTTCAACTAAACAGATGAATCTTTAAACGTAAAAATAAGTACTTAACAAAGTAGTTCAACTTTCAACCACGTATTTGAATTTTCAACCAAATAGTTCAATTTTCGACTAAACAAGAGAAACTTTCAATCGAAAATGGAGTTATTACATTTTTAGTCAATAAAAGTAATTTTAATTCGAAAAAGGCATATTTTCAACAAAATAGTAAAATTTTCAACCAAAAAAAGAAATTTTCAACTGAAATTATGAATCCTTAACCAAATAGATGAATTTTCAACAAAGTAGTTCAACTTTTAAGCGAGTAGTTGAATTTGCAATCAAAAAAGATTTCTCAGTCAAGAGAGAAAAAAAATGTCGACCAAATTCTTGAAGTCAAAAAGATGAATTTTCAACCAAAAAAATTAGAAATTTTAACAAATCACATGAAGTCCCAATCACATAGTTCAATTATTAACCAAGCAACATTAATTTCTAACCATAAGTGGATTGATTAAATTTCCTGTAAAGAAAATAATTTCGACCAAAAAAAGACAAATTTTCAATAAAATATTCAAATTTTTAACCAAACTGATGGATCTAAAACCAAAAGAATGAATTTCTAACGAAATATTTACATGAATCTTCAACCAAATAATAAAATTTTCAAGTGAACAAGACCAACTTTCAATCAAAAATGGAGTGATTAAATTTTCAGTTATCAAAAATAATTTTGAACCAAAAAAAGCGTATTTTCAACAAAATAGTTAAATTTTCAAGCAAAAAGTTTAATCTTCAGCCAAAAAAATGGATTTTCAACAAAGTTGTTCAACTTTCAGCCAAGTACTTGAATTTCAAACCAAATAGTTCATTTTTTATCGAAACGAGATCAACTTTTAATTAAAAAGTAAGTAATTCAATTTTTAGTTAACAAAAATAATTTTGCACTAAAAACAAGCGTATTTTCCACAAAATATTCAAATTATTAACCAAACAGATGGATATACGACCAAAAGAATAATTTTTTCACGAAATGCCTACATGAATTCTCAACCAAATAATTTAACTTTCAACTGAACAAGACCAACTTTCAATCAAAAATGGAGTAATTAAATTTTCATTCATCAAAAATAATTTTGAAACAAAAAAAGCGTATTTTCAACCAAATATTTAAATTTTCAACAGAGTAGTTAAATTTTCAACCGAAGAGTTGAATCTTCAACCAAAGAAAATGAATTTTTACCAAATATGTTCAACTTTCAACCAAGTACTTGAATTTTCAACCAAATAGTTCATTTTTTAACTAAACAAGATCAACTTTCAATTAAAAAGTGAGAAATTAAATTTTCGTACAACAAAAATAATTTTGCACCAAAAAGAAGCGTATTTTCAACAAAATAGTTGAATTTACAGTCAAACCGATGTATCTTCAACCAAAAAATGAATTTTCAACAAAGTTGCTCAACTTTCAACCAATTATTTGAAATTTCAACCAAATAATTCAATTTTCAACTAAACAATATCAACTTTCAATAAAAAGTGGAGTAATTGCATTTTCTCTCAAGACATTTAATTTTGAACCAAAAAAAGCGTATTTTCAATTAAATAGTTAATTTTTCAACCAAACAGGTGAATCTTCAAACATAAAAATGAATTTTTTACAAAGTAGTTGAACTTTCAACCACGTATTTGAGTTTCCAACCAAATAGTTCAATTTTCGACTAAACAAGATAAACTTTCAATCGAAAATGGAGTAATTAAATTTTTAGTTAAAAAAAGTAATTTTGATCCAGAAAAAGCATATTTCCGACAAAATAGTTAAATTTTCAACAGAATAGTTAGGTTTTCAACCAAAAAAATAAATTTTCAACTAAAATTATGAATCCTCAACCAAATAGATGAATTTTCAACCAAAAAGGATTCCTCAATTAGGAGGGAAAAAAAATGTCGACCAAATTCTTAAATTTTCAAGCCAAAAAGAACAATTTTCAACCAAAAAAAATTAGAAATTTCAAAAAAATACATGAATTTTCAACCAGATAGTTCAATTATAAACTAAACAAAATCAATTAATAACCAAAAGTGAATTAATTAAATTTTCCGTTAAAAAAAAATTTCGACCAAAAAAGGCGAATTTTCAACAAAATAATTAAATTTTCAACCAAACTAATGGATCTACAACCAGAAGAATGAATTTCTAACGAAATACCTACATGAATTTTCAACCAAATATTTCAATATTCAACTCAACAAGACCAACTTTCAAACAAGAAGTTAATTTTCCATGAAGGTGTTCATTTTCCACCAAAATAGTTGAATTTTGAACCCAAGAAGACGAACTTCCAACAAAACAATTTGATTTTCAACCAAAAGGAATGACTTATTAACAAAATTGTTGAATTTTCAGCAAAATAATTAAATTTGCAACCAAATATTAAAATTTCTAACCAAAAACCGCAAGTTTATTTTAAGCAAAAAAAAATTAGTTTCCAACCAAAAAAAGTTGGACGTTCTTATTGGGTTTTAATAATTTAGTTCGCATTTAAGTGAAAAAACGGGAAAAAATTAGAAAAGAGTGGAATAGGGGAAAGACTGTGAAGCCTGCGATAAATAAATAGGAATTTTGAATAATTTATAGACTAAAAAATAATAATTTAACTAAACACTAATGTTCATTTTTATTACTTCTAAAACATTATTCCAGAAAAGTGGAAATTTGGTTCAGAAAATAAAGTTATTTTTCCACTGTACACTTTTTCATAAAGCAAAGTAATTCAATTCGTTTATTCAATTTCGAATTCTATTCAAATATTGTTTTAGTCTAAAATATTCCATTTTCAACTCATTCAATTAAAAAATTGTAATTGAAAAGAAAACTTTTTAATATTTGGCAACATTTGACTGGTCATATAAAATGAGTTCATTAATCAAATATTCAATACTAAACAATCTTAAACCGAATTGTTTGACATAAAAAGCCTTGGATCGTTAAAAATGCAGTGCTAAATTCAAACTCTGAACTTTACAATTTTTATTGTTGCATTTTTTAAGTTTCTGATTTGTAAGTGAAAGTGTTAAGTTTGTATGCCTTAATAACAACTGAACAATTATTAATTTAACTTTTAATTTAAAGAGTGTTTAGTTTAAAAAAAAATTAATTCATATTTTTCAACCAGAAATCCTTGAACTGTTCACTTTATAAAATTTAAAAAAATTTTCAATTTTTTAGATAAATGGCATTTAATCTAAAATTGCTCAATTAAAAAGAGTTGAAGCTTACATTTTAGACCTGTAAATTATTGAGCGTTTGAAAAATAATTTCTGAATTCAAAGTTTGAAATGCAAAAGAATTCCACTTCGAGTGCTTTAACTTGCAGTTTAGTTACGATTACTTCAAATGAAAAAATTTTGAGCTTTAAGAGTTCGAATTTTTTAATTTTAATGACCGTGATTTTAGAACGCATCATAATTGATGAAATTAGAAAGGTTTTTTTATTAATAATTTCAAAATTGATCAAATTCGTTGCTTCTAAACTTCTAAGCTTCTAAACGGATCCTCTGCATTTTACACGTGTAAATAAAATACACAAAGCCAATGAGTGATTCCGATAAACATTTGTGAGTGGATTATGTATTTCCGTAAGCAAACATCCGTTTGACTACAAATTACGTGTTGATTGGCGAAGATTCATGCCAATTGTGTAAACATTTCTGACTTGTCGAAACGTATCAATTTCATTGGACAAAATAACTGGAAGAAACTACTTGCAAGATAAAAAATATCGACGTCATTCAAAAAAATATCAACGTCATTTTAAAAAATGCAGCACGTAATAATTATCCCATTACACTGATAGCAAAATTTCAAATCAGTTTTATTATTATATTTACGAAAAGCTGTTATGGGCTAAGCTGTTATGGGCACATTAAATTGAACGAAGATTTTAATTATTTTCTGTAGCTAGTATTGTGATTTACAATACATTAAATTTAATGTGCACGAGTGGAAAAACTTCACAGTAAAAAATAATACTTAAAAGATATGGTATGTGAAAAGTTAGAGTACACAATATTACTTCGAAAATGAAGTCGTGAGAGTCTTTGCAAAAAATTCAGGCCTACGACCACGGCGGGCTTCGAACCCACGTCTTTCGATTGCCGGTCGAGCGCTCTTAGCCCTAAGCTACGCTATTGTATACTGCATAACTAGGGAGAGACTTTTCCCTTTCTACGATGAGGGTAAGTTTTCAGCACGAGTCGGAGACGAGCGCGCAATACTTAAAATTGGTTTGGATTAAAATCAGCAGAATTTGTCTTAATTTAAGCAAAAGCAGTCTAAATTTAAGACTTCATTATCTGAACTGAGTGTTCAAATTTAAATTTAAATTTTACTGAATTTCAATGTTAATCATTTTAAGGTGTAACTATTTTAAGTATTCTTTTTTACTGCGTTCCAATAGGTACGTAAATATTTTTTTGAAATTTCAAGTCTTTTATTTTTTTCATTCTCCTTGATCCGTTTAAAAACACAATAAACCCTATTTCACGCATAATATAATGGGAAAGTGGCAACCGTAAACGATTTTACGTCCTTTTTTCCGCTTATTATGAAGTGAGCTCAATAATCTCGTTTGGTTTCATTATTATGAAGGCCCCTGTGGCAATAAACATTATTGTCGATCATAGATTACCAATTTGAAATTTTTTAAGCGATAAGTCATTTGAAAGGCAAGTTTAATCGTATGAACTTGCATCTTGTGGGGAGTTGAACTTTAGCAGAATCAGTTATTGATTTTTCTAATTATTTCGGATTATGTTTCCGCTAATAATTGGCATGTCGTAATAGTAGTACAGTTGTAACAATACATTTTCAATTTAAAATTGATCAAACTTGAATTTTTTTAAATTTAAAATTGACTAATTCTCACGTTACAATTTTCAAAACCTCCTTTGGCGAATTTAAATAAGTATTAGTTTTAAGTGTCTTAATCTGAAACACTGTATTTCAAATTTTTAGACTTCCATTTTGATATTGATGAAATTCAAATGCCTTCAATTTTAATTTATTCAATTCTGAAAAAATTAAAATTATATTAGTTTAGCACGAACATGAACCCCATTTTAGAATGGAACAGAACCATCAAAGCTTCCATATGTCGGTAGCAGGAATTTACAATTTGAAACCACCTTCATATCTACTTATAAATGAAAAGATGCACAATTTTTAAGTGAAAATTACATTTTTTCATTTTACAGGGCTGCCACACAGTCACGTCACTTTTAGTTAGTCTTTTAAAATCTCAAATCGCTTTTTAGTCACTTTTTTAAGTGACAGGATCACTGTAATCAATTTTCTTGAATTCTTTTGAATTTACCCTGAATTCTCTCAAATTCATATTGAATTCAAATTAATTTCATCAAATTCTCTTGAATTCCCTCGAATTCTTCTAAATTTACTCCAATTTCACTGAAATCCATGGAATATTTTGGATTCTTTTCAATTAATTTGAATTAATTTGAAATTCGTCTTAATAATTTATTAATTTATCCCAAATTCTTAATTCTTTCTGATTCTTTGAAATTCCTTGAATTTTTTTAAATTTCGCTCTGAATTCTTTTAAATTTACTCCATTTTACGGAAATCAATATAATATTTTGGATTTTTTAAATTGCTTTCCATTCATTTGAATTCCTTTGGAATTTAACCTAAATCATATTGATTTATCCTGAATTCTTTTGAATTCTTCGAAATTTTCATGAACTTTTTTCGAATTCACTCAATTCAATAGATTTATTCGATTTTTTTTTAGTTTTCTTAATTTCCCGTAAATTCTTCTAAATTCACTCCAACTTTACTGAAATCAATTGAATATTTTGATTTTTCTTTCAATTAATTTAAATTATTTTGAATTTACCCTGGATTTTGTTAAATTTACCTTGAGTTGTTTTGAATTCACCCTGACTTCTCATCACCTTATCCTGAATTCATTAAAATTTTTTCGAATTTTTTGAAATTCTCTTGATTTTTTTCAAATTGAACCTGAATTCTCTTGAATTCTTCTAGTTCTTTGAAATTCCTTGACTTCTTTCGAATTCACCCTGAATTCTTTAGAATTCACTCCCATTTCACTGAAAACAATGGAATATTTTGGATTTTTTAAATTGCTTTCATATCGTTTGTATTCCTTCAGAATTCAACCTTAATTCTTATTAATTTATCGTGAGTTCTTTTGAATTCTTTGGAATTCTCATAAATTTTTTTGAATTCACTAAACTTAATAGATTTATTTGATTTTCTTTAGTTTTATTGACTTCCCGTGAATTCTTCTAAATTCACTCCAGCTTTACTGAAATCAATAGAATATTTTGAATTATCTTTCAATTAATTTAAATTATTTTGAATTTACCCTGAATTTTGTTAAATTTACCTCGAGTTGTTTTAAATTCACCCTGAATTCTTTTTAATTTATCATGAATTCATTAAAATTCTTTCTAATTCTTTGGACTTCTCTCGAATTTTTCTCAAATTAACCATGAATTCTTTAAAATTTACTCAGTTCTACTTAATTCAATGGATTTGATGATTTTTTCAGTTTCACTGAATTCACCTTGAAATATTTTTAAATCATCTTGAATTTTTATAATTTCATCAAAGTCTCTCAAATTCCCTTAAATTCTTCTAAATTTATCCCAATTTTACTGAAATAAATAGTATATTTCAGATTTTTTTACAATTTATTTGAATTATAAACTCTTGGTCACATTTTGGGATTAAAAAGGTCACTCTTTTACTCTTTTCAAATAAATTAGGCTGCCCTGTCAATTTCATATTTCAATAGTATTTTTTTAATCCTGCAAACACCCAAAATTGGAATTCGTATGAGACAAATAATACCAAAAAATTTAAAAAATAGACATCTAAGAGCATGTTTTAGAAAATCACAAGTGATTTCAGTACTTTTTGTATAAATAAGTTTTATAATTATTAAGGCCATGTAATACTTGCCCGGTTCCTACCTTACCGACCTTTTTTCGCAACCACTCACGTCCACACGAATTGAGATAAAGTGTTAAAAATCTGGGAAATTATATAAAAGGGACTGAGGAACGTTTGTATGGACCTGAATTTCTGGATAGTCGAAAATAAAAATTCAAAAAATTTCGCAAAATTACATTTTTTTGTAGTTACAAAAATTCAGGACCACACAAACGTTCCTTAATGCCTTTAAATTGATTTCCCTAATTTTCAAATTAAAATTTCAGAAATCTCGTTTAATGAACTCTATACCATATGCTATAATAAACAGCATTTTGAATAATAATATAAAATTAAGAAAAATTAAGAAAAAATGTTGTTGTGTATTATTTCATTAAATAAAAAATATAAATAACACACTTCTGTACTCAAATTCGAACATTCTTCAGTTTGTCAACTTTATCTAATATAATTTGTAATTTCTATACTTATCTAGTAAAGGCTTGTGTTATAGTATCACTTTATTACCTTACAATATTATCTACGAAAAAAAACTGTAAGGAAAAATAAAGTGTCGATGATAACAGATAAAGAAAAGTCGTAATTATACTTTTACCGAACAGTTTAATTTTGTTTACGGAAAAGACTTAATGAAGTAAAAAACAGCTCAACTGAAATCGATTATTTAAATGGATGTGTATAATAGATCATAATTTTGTATTTCCTTTTAATAAACCTTTTTTTCTCACTAAACGAAATTTAATTTGACCTGCATATCATTTTTGTATTTACCTTTCAGTAGCTAGATCCTCACATTTCTCCAAACTAATATCACAATTCCCAGAAAAATTAACATTTCTAGAACGGAAATTTCTATCTAATTTTTGATTCATTTTAAAATATTAATAATTCGAACATTTCGTCACACTCTTTCGATTTAAAAAATTCGATTTTATTTATAAGCTCGAGTCGATGGAAAAATAAGATTGAAGGAAGGTTTGTGGAAAGCGGGAAAGATGCGACTGTGGTTTAAATAAGAGAGATTGGTGTAAAATTGTGCACTAGATTAGGGTAATTAGAAAAAATCTAAAGGAATTGATTGATAGTGGCCATTAATCACAGAGCTGGTTGGTGGAGAAAAAAAATGAATAGGAAGGGTAATTCAGTAAAAAAACGCGATCAACAGATGCGCGCCAGTCGCTCGTCGGCGACGAACTGCCCGACAAGTTTGTACTCAGCTTGAATATTACCTTTGGAGCTGGCTGATCTTGATTCGATGGCACAGTCCCAAATCTCCAAAGGGTTGAATGTCAAGCTCACGAGTATTTCCTGACTCAAGAAATTTATGAGTATCAGTCTTGATTGACTGAACTTCACGATTTTAAGTCAGTATAGAAACAAAAAGTACGGAAATTTCTTAAAGATCGAGGTGAAATCTATTTTCTTATGAAGATTTTGCGTGTACTAAAAGAGAACACCCAAAGAGTTAACAAATCAAAAATAGACTTCGAAACTAATCATTTTTGTGGCTCATTAGAGACAAATGTACAATAAAAGTACAACGAAATCAAAAAAGAGGGAGGAAAAGAAAGAGTCAACCAAACCAACTTCTCACTCTTTCTTTTCTCAATCTTTCAACATGTTTCGAAGCAAATTAAGACTTGCTCATCAGGAGTAATTCAGAAAAAAACATCAGGTAAAAATTATGAAAACATTCGATTAGAAAACCATTATTACCTCAAAATAAGACACAGATAATTAATAACAATTGTTAAAGATTGAAATAAAATCTACTTTCTTATGAAAGTTTTTATATACTAAAATAATACACAAAAAAATCGAAAATAGACTTCGAAACTACCCACTTTGCGGCTCATAAGAGACAAATGTACAATAAAAGTACAACAAAATTAAAAAGGAGGGAGGAAAAGAAAGAGTCAACCAAACCAACTTCTCACTCTCTATTTTCTCCATCTTTTTTACACGACTGGGAACCCAACATGTTTCGAAGCCATTTTAGACTTACTCATCAGGAGTAATTCATTAAAAAACATCAGGTAAAAATTATGAAAACATTATTCGATTAGAAAACCATTATTACCTCAAAATAAGACACAGATAATTAATAGCAATTGTTATTTTGCTTCATACACTAAACCTCCGTTTAACAGCGTTCTCAGGTATGGCTTGCTATGACCGTCAGGCTCTTCCAAGAATTTCTTCTACGTAACTAAAGTGTCGAATTTTGGGTTCTAAGAAGCCTTAAAGATCGAAATGAAATCTTCTTTCTTATGAAAGTTTTTATATACTAAAATAAAACACAAAAAATCCACAAATCAAAAATAGACTTCGCAACTGCCCACTTTGTGGCTCATAAAAGACAAATGTACAATAAAAGTACAAGAAAATTAAAAAGGAGGGAGGAAAAGAAAGAGTCAATCAAACCAACTTCTCACTGTTTGTTTTCTCCATGTTTTTTATACGACTGGGAGCCAACATGTTTCAAAATCGACCAAGATTTTCTCATCAGGGGTAATTTATAGCAAAACTACAGTTATAAATAAAGAAAACATTATCAGAATAGAAAACCATTATAACCTGGAAATAAGACAGAGATAATTCAAAGCAATTGTTATTTTGATACATACACTAAACCTTCGTTTAACATCGGTCTCGGATATGGCCTGCTATGACCGTCAGACTTTTCCAAGAATTTCTTCGACGTAACTAAAGTGTCGAATTTTGGGTTCTAGGAAGCCTTAAAGATCGAAGGGAAATCTTCTTTCTTATGAAAATTTTCATATACTGAAATAAGACACGAAAAAATCAAAAATAGCCTTCGAAACTACCCACTTTGCGGCTCATAAGAGACAAGTGTACAATAAAAGTACAACAAAATTAAAAAGGAGGGTGGAAAGGGAAGAGTCAACCAAACTAACTTCTCACTCTTTCTTTTCTCAATCTTTTTTATACGGCTGCGAACCCAGCATGTTTCGAAGTCAATTTAGACTTCCTCATCAGGAGTAATTTATAGAAAAACAACAGGTAAAAATAATGAAAACATTATTCGATTATGAAACCATCATAACCTGAAAATGAGGCAGAGATATTTAATAGCAATTCTTATTTCGATACTTACACTAAAACTCCATTTAACAGCGATCTCGGGTATGGCTTGCTATGACCGTAAGGCTCTTCCAAGGTTTTCTTCGGCGTAACTGAAGTGTCGAATTTTAGGTTCTAGCAAGCATTAAAGATCAAAACAAAGTTGGCTTTCTTATAAACATTTTGAGTGTACTTTAAAAAAACATCAAAAAAATTAACAAATCAAAAATAGACTTCGAAATTACCCACTTTCACCGCTCATTAGAGACAAATGTACAATAAATGTACAACAAAATGAAAAAAGGGGGAGGAGAAAAAGAGTCAACCAAACCAACTTCTCACTCTTTCTTTTTTCCATCTTTTATACAACTGGGAACCCAACATGTTTCGAAGCCGATTTAGACTTCCTCATCAGGAGTAATTTATAGAAAAACAGTAGGAAAAAATAATGAAAACGTTATTAGATTAGAAAACCACCATTACCTGAAAATAAGACAGAGATAATTAATAGCCATTTTTATTTTAATACATACACTAAACCTCCGTTTAACGGCGGTCTCGGGTATGTCCTGCTATGACCTTCAAGCTCTTCCAAGAATTTCTTCGACGTAACTAAAATGTCGAATTTTAGTTTTTAGGAAGCCTTAAAGATCGAAATAAAGTCTGCTTTCTTATCAACGTTTTGAGTGTACTATAAAAGAACACCCAAAAAACTGACAAACCAAAAATAGACTTCGAAACTACCCACTTTCACAGCTCATTACAAAAAAATGAACCATAAATGTACAACAAAATGAAAAACGAGGGAGGAAAAGAAGGAGGTCCAAACCAACTTCTCATTCTTTCTTTTCTCTATCTTTTTTATACTACTGGGGACCAGAATGTTTCGAAGCCAATTTGGACTTCCTCGAGTAAGATTTTCAAAAAAAAAATTGACCACAACAAAACAATTTTCAAAAGCTCGCTAATTTTTCAAACTCCAATTTTTAAATATCAGGATCTGCAAGTGCTCATTCGGTTTTGATCAAACTTGGTGAAATTATAGTGTTATGTGGGTGATTCCACTGAAGGGACCCTTTTCAGTTCAACTTTTGTGGCAAAAAATTGTTTAGATTTTTGAATCGTTTTTTCCTGAAATGAATTCATACTACCTTCGAAAGTTAGAAGGTGATTCGCACAAAATTAGTTCTCAAAAATACAGATATTTTAGGGGTAGTTTTGCACCACATCAGTTCACAGTGGGCCAAGAGATCCGATTCCGTGGCAAAAAATCGGCAAACTCATCAAAATATATAAAAATGAATTCTAATTACGCCTACATATGGTTTTTTGAATCGCTGAGTCCGAATCTAATGTCAAAATTTCAATAAACAAAATGGCGGATCAGATATGGCGGACAAGTATTTCAAAAAATTATTGGATTTACTCGAAACGTGGAATCTGAGAACATTTCATTGAAATACGATTTTTCATGGAAAAGAATTTAAATTTGGATTGTTTAAACGTTTGTTGTGTAAACAATTTATTCAAAAATGCGAGTAACGAAAAAACTAGCAGCACCATTCGATTCTACGCGAAAAATTACATACGGCGCTTATGTTGGACAATTTTTTTCTCAACCCCTGTTGGTTATGTAGTATGAATAAACAATCACGTCGTACGACACGTACTTACGCATTTTATTATGAAACAATTAGTTTCAACAAAAATTGTTTAAGCAACCGAAATTTTAAATTATCTTTCATGAAAAATCATCTTTTATTGAAATGTTCTCATTCCAGCATTAACTTTCCTACTATGTCAACTGGTCTGCCCATGGGAACTGATAGTTTGGAAAATTGATGAAAGGAGGTGTTTCGGGTTTCAATCGTGTGCAAAACTACGAATCTTGCCGACGTTTCGTGAACATTACAGTTCACTTCTTC
>JAUMHM010007175.1:0-17901 GCA_032362435.1 Melikaiella ostensackeni
CAGAGTCCGAAAATCATAAAATTTTGTCGGTGTCTGCAAGTATGTCTGTACGTATGTCTGTTTGGTTACCGGAAAGTTGTATTCATGCTCACATTTGAAGGATTTGACAAATCGAATCAGCCTTTCATACTCTTATTTAGGGTCCCAAAGTAAAGATCAAGTTCGATAACTAGATTAATTCAACTAGAATTTAAAAATTTACAGCATTTTCAACACTCAAAACAAATTTTCTTTGAAGAGTTTCTGACATTTTTGTCAATGATTTGAAAAGATGAGAAGTCACTGGCAAGACATTTTCAGTCGATTCTGTAAAAAAATTGAGTCTATTCATGGAAGAATGTTGAGCATATGCATTTGCTGATAAGACTTGTTCGAATAAATGAAAATTTCCGTCAAATTGCAAAACATGACAACTTGTTCATTAATTTGGTCCAACACATAGTAAATTATTTCTGTATAGTTCTTATACTGAATTAAGACCTGTTTCATTGAATTTGAGCATTCTTAGAGCAGTATCACACTGGAATAGTTCTTAAAATAATTTTCATTTGTTAATTAATAAAATTCTTGGAAATTTGATAAAATCCTCTGAAATCCGTTGAAATTCCTGAAAAATTCTCTGAAATCCCTTGCAATCGTTCAAAATGTCCTAGAACCTTAAAAATCCTATAAAATTGTTTCAGATTTTCCAATGTTCTAGGAAATTTTTTAAAGCCACATGAAAAATGTTCAAATTCCTCTGAATGATTAAAATCCGTGGAAATTTTTTGAAGTCCTTTAAATCTCTTGAAAATTTTTTGGAATCTTTTGAACTACCCTAAAATATTTCAAACCCTTTGAAATCTTTTGTAATTTCTTGTTACTACTTAAAGCCTTGGAGAATTTCTTGAAATCTTTTAAAGTACCTTCAAATCTTTGAAGTCATGTGAAATCCTTGCAAATCCCTTCTAGTTCTTAAAATCTCTTGAAAATTCCTACGAATATTTTAAAATATCGTAAAATGTTTAAAAGTCTTGAAAAATTTTCAAATCCTACGAAATGCCTCAATTCTTGTCAATTAATTGTTTAATAAAATGTTCGAAATCCTATTAAATTCATTATGAAAATTTAGAAGAAAATTTATTATAATACCTTAAGAGTTTTAAAAATACCTCAAAATCTTCTAAATCTTTAGAAATATAAAAAAATTCGATAAAATCCCTTGAAAATCCCTTGCAATCTTTTAAAATATCCATAAACTTTATAGGTCCTATAAAATTCTTTTAAATTTTCCGAAATTCTTTGAAACCACATGACATTTTTAAAATCCCTTTAAATCAATTAATTCCTTCAAAATTCTTAAAAGTTTTTCAAACCTCTTGAAAATTTCTTGGGGTCAAACATATATTTCCCAAAGGCTATAGTTTTTGAACAGAAGAGGTTTTCTAAAATTTACGCGACGAATTTCAAAATTCCCTTCAGGAAGACGAAACTAAGCATCCTGAAGGCGTCGTATTACACCCCAAGTATCTTGAACAAGAAAATTCACGATGAGTATTTCATTTGTACTATTTCATTTTCTGGCAAAAACATATTTCCCAAAGGGTTCAGTTTTTAAAGAGAAGATGTTTTCATGAATTAACGCGACGAATTTTCAAATTTCCTTCAGGAAGGCGAAACTGAGCATATTGATGGCGTCATATTACTCTTCAAGTGTCTTGGACTAAATACTCTAACGAAAATCGTTGTCGGGGGCGGTTGGAATCTGGATTTTAAAAAGAATTTGAAAGAAAAAATCATGTCAACTTCTTTTATGCGCCTATTTTCAAATATTTTCTAGTACTTTTCCTACATTTTCCACGTATAGTTAGCGTTTTTGTCCATGGAATTTTTCGGTTTAAAGGTATAATTAGTGTTCTTGAAGTTTTGTTTTAAAGCAAAGGAACAAGTGTTGCGTGATTCAAATATTCCAGGACTACTGAAATGACAAGGAAATTCACGATGAGTATTTCAATTGTACTATTTCATTTTCTGGCAAAAACATATTTCGCAAAGGCTTCAGTTTTTGAAGAGAAGAGCACAGAATCACTACTTACAAAATATACGCAAAAATAGTATTTCCAAATCTCTAAGACTCTCTCCTATAAAATAAATGAGATTCGCATAAATATTACACCGTATTCGCTATTCAGGCAATGAGATTCAAAATATGTTCATTCATTTATTATCTTTTGATAATATAAATCCGCACAGGATCACTATTAACGCAAAAATCATCTCTCTAACTCTTTGAGACTTTATTCGATAAAATAAATGAGATTCACATAGAATGAAACGCTCGTATAATGCGATTCAGAAAAATTTTCACTCATTTATTAATTTTTGGTACTACAAGTATTCATATAAATTCGCACTATTCACTATTTTCACATCACTGAAAGTGAAAAGCACAATGAGGTTTATAAGTCTGTGTATTTGTACTAGAAGAAATTTCACGCTTATATACAGTCATTGTCATTTATTACGGAGTTTTCCGTAATACTAGCCCTATACGAGGTGGAAATGGGTTAGTCTTACGGAAAATTCCATAATTATAGACAGTTCGTTATGTTTAAATATTTAAGGTGTCTCATTTCGGCACAGATTCATAGGTTGTAATCGTTGTAATAACAGAAATAATGATATCAATTTGTGAAAAAATCAATAATTGCTTACAGCCTCCGACTTTTTCAAATATCGCTACATATCAATCTACTTTTACTTGAAGTTCGTTTATACCCGCAAGTGGTAGGTGAATTCTGCATCTTTGAAGCTTGTGCACCTTCCCAGTCGGTAATGTTGTACCTATTCTCTCTCCAAATGATAAAATACCGACACATAAATTCATCTAAACCTTTATCGTGTGCGTAAAACTGTGAAAAAAGTATTTAAAAACGCTTTAAATTTATTGACGATAATTCCAAATGAAAGATAATCTGATTGTTTCGTAAACAAAGATCTTCCAAAGTGTTCAATTTTAAAATAAGTAATGAAATTTCACGTTTGAAAATCATTGAAAGCTATAATAAACTCAATAAATGGAGAGTAAATTCTGCAGTAAAGAAAATTATCAATTTTCAATGAAGAAAATTGGTTCATGAAGTTTTCAATGACTTCAGGTAATTCCAGGACATGAGAAAAATTTGATAGAATATAAAGTCTGGTCTAGGGATTATTCTAATACCAATATTAAAGAATTGGAGAACCGTATTATAGATTTTCAAGTCGAATATGAAAGGTTTTTATAAGCAATCATTAATATATTAATGAGTAGTAATTCATAATAATCGCGTGTGAAGTCATGAACAATTCATTGCAATAGGTAATAGTAACAATACCATATTTTTGATACTTGAAGGGTCGCCGGGCAAAATGGCGTAAGTGCCAAATTTTTGCAACTGGTTTGCTCTAACTCATATCCCTGTAGAAGATTATGGTCCAGTTCGATTTTGAAGTGTGTCAAAATTCATATTTGGTAATTTGAAAAAATGTAATTACTTGTTTTTGCCTTTTCTTTTTACGATACATTAGAGCTAAATGATAGCTCGAAAGTACTTTTTTCTTTTCTTTTTTTAATTGGGAGAAAAAAGAGTTATGCAACTCTTCATGTGTTAATATTTTCGTTTCTCAGGACGCGCCGTACCTCTGACAAAGCTAAAGGTATTCCTTGAAAGTGGTTACTTCTTTCGGGATGTTCCTTCTGTGATTCAGCAGAGTTAATTAATGGTTCGAAAGTAATTTCTTTTTTTATTTAAATCAAAAAATAAAAAATTTATGCAACTCTTTCTGAATCAAAATCGGCGTTTTTTGAGAAATGCCGTTCTTAAATAAGGTTCTTCTCGCAGATGATTGCTTTTCTTAAGCGCTTCTTTCGCGATTCAGTAGAGCTCAGTAATATCTTGAAAAAACTTTTTTGTTAGAAAAACTAAATAAATGTGTTAAATTTGGACTGTAAAATTCCCGTTTTGGCACTTACTCCCTTTTGCCCGGTAACCCTTCACTTATATGAAAGTTCAAAAACAGAACAAGCGAAGCAAGAGGTTGGCGTCAAAGGAAAAGCAGAAAATTTTCATAATTTTGAGTAGAAGTCATCAGTTTCCTCTTAGATTTCACATTCCACAATTTCTTTCCATTCATTCTCAATCATTATATTTTGCTTTCAGCAAAATAAAAAAAAAATTGTGGAATGTGAAAACTAAAATGTTAAGTATGTTAAAAAAGAATCAGTTGGCTGTTCCGAAAACAAGCATATGTTTAGATTTGACCAAAATGTATTATTTTTTTTTTCAAATCAACAAATGAGCCACTCTACCCTCAGCTGTGTCCATATATGCTCTAAGTGGAATTATTTCTGTATGTAGGCATGACGAATATTGTGTGGCCCGAATTTTTCAAAAAGCAGACTATTCAGAAAATCTTTATGCGAAATTGATACAATCTCGATGGCATTATTGTCACTCAAGCGTATTTTAACTCTTCCATAGTTATTGTTAAGATCCGCTCTAGGAGCCATAACTGAAATCAAATATCCAGACAGGATTACTCCAAAGACGTACTCGTGATTTTCATCTGTTCCCACATCCCAAATCCTGCTGACAAAAACTGAATTGATCCTGGATTTAACAAACCTTCGTGATGATGAAGAACAAGTTCGATTGGAAAGATGATGAGCTGCGGCATGTTCAGGTGGCCAAGCTTATTCTGTCAAGGGAATTCAGTCTGTGAAATGCATTTTTCTTACACTGTTATCAATTATAAACCACAAACATTGCATAGAAAGACAAAGTTGCAAAAAGAGAGTACCTTCGATTGACTTAAAACTCACTATACCAATGTATTTAGACAAACTGATTACGAGAATGTTACTGAAAATACCTGCAAATTTAATTTTTAAGGTCAACACTACAAAAAACTGGTCTTTTAAGTGATTTTACTCTAAACTAATAATTGAGCGGCTGGATCGAAAAACTCGCCCGCGCTCGGGAGAACGGGCAAAAGTATTGTCCAGCGATCGATTTTCGCAGCTTGAAATAATTTTCTCAATAAATGAAAGATAAGAATATGGGCTTATAGAAGTGGTCGGGTCGCATCTTTTTTGTTCATACAACTTTTTAATCCCGCTAATATTTCTCATGATAAAAATAAAAAACTAGACATTTTTTTAACCTCAAATAAATGTTTTTCAAAACATAAATTACGATATCTCGGCTTCACATTATCAGTATGTGATAGTTTTTGCGTATTTATGGGTGAAATACTCCACTGAAGCCAAAAAAATCACCTAGAATTGTAAAAAAGTCTTGTGTTTTAATTTTTTAATAATATTTCAACGTCAATCAGAAGTCGTGTTTTCCGAACTTTGCCGGAAGAAAGTGACGGAAGAATTTTTGACTTCAGAATTTTTGAAGTGGCAAAGTTTTTTTGATGTCGTACCAAAAAGTTTTCCTTCAAAATTTCAAATAAATCTAATCATATTTGTGGCAACTGTCGATCATTATTTGTAAGCGCTCGGCGATTACATCGCGGCAAGTGCAGTGCGCGCAACGATATAACTACTATATGCAGTAGTTGCAATCATCCCTTTTTCAATTGCCACAATTATAATTAGATTTATCTGAAATTTTAAGGAATACTTCTTCGTACGATATCAAAAAACTTTGCCACTTCGAATAATCTGAAGTCAAAAACTCCTGCGTCACTTTTCTCCGGCAAAGTTCGGAAAACACGATGTCTGATTGACGTTAAAATATTTTAAAAAATTTAAGACGCAAGAATTTTGTACAATTTTAGTTGATTTTGTTGGTTTCAGTGGAGTATCTCACTCATAAATACGCAAAAACTATCACATACTAATAATCTGAAGCCGAGATATCGTAATTTATGTTTTGAAAAACATTGATTTAAGGTTTAAAAAAAATTTATAGTTTTTAATTTTTATCATGAGAAATATTAGCGGGACTGAAAAGTTTTATGGACAAAAAAGATGCGGCTCGACCATTTCTATAAGCCTATATTTTTATTTTTCATTAATCGAGAAAATCATTTTAAGGTCCGAAAATGGATCGCTGAACAATACTTTTGCCCGTTCTACCGAGCGCGGCGAGTTTTTCGATCCAGCCGCTCAACTGGTACGAAATGGTTGCATACAAAAGTCGGGGCTAAATTTAGAGGCCCCTCACTTCTTTTGATTGAAACTTGCACAAAAAAAATCTCTGAAATGTCTTAAAAGAGCGTCTAAAAGCTTGAAGTCTTCCGAATTCAACACTACGTTCACTTTTTTCCCAAAATTTCAAGATACATTTACAGAGTGGGTTCTATGAAAATCTAAACCCAAATGCGAATACTAACCCAATTAAGAATATTTTTGATAGAAAAAAATTATAAAAATAAATAAATTTGTCTATAAATCTGCAGAAAATTTTCTTATTTCCTTTAAAATGTTTTCGAATGCTTCATTTTTCCAAATTTTATCTTTTGAAATGCATTATTCAAGAAAAAAAATCATTTCAATTTCCGTAGAAATGTTAGGAAAATTGTTTTATTCTCTTCAAATCTATCAAAATTTTCAAAAAACATGCAAATTTTATTTCGAAATCTAAAAAATATATAATTTGCTTAGAATATTTTAAAATATTTTCAAACTGTAAATAATTTTCCAATTGTTTTCAGCACTTCTAAATATCTTTCAGAATAATTCGGATTGTTCCTATTTTTTTTTAAATCCTGCAAAATAAAAGAAGTGTCTTTCAATTTTTCCCATTCTTTTTCGTCATTTCGGAAAATGTTTTCGGATGTTTCATTTTTTTCGATTTTATCTTTTAAAATGCTTTATTCAAAATGAAAAATCATTTCAATTTCCGTAGAAATGTTAGGAAAATTGTTTTATTCTCTTCAAGCCTATCAAAATTCTCAAAAAGCATGCGAATTTTATTTCGAAATCTAAAGAAATATATAATTTGCTTAGAATGTTTTAAAATATTACCAAACTTCTAATTATCAGGTATAACATATACCTGTTTCAATACTTATTAATTCATTACTTAAACTGGAGTACCTATTCATTTGCAGTATAGACTAAGTGTCCCCAATAGAAATTGCATCAAAAAATGTCAATAACTGCACTTTCGACGGGGTTTGGAAATATTTTTGATTTGAAAATTATTAATTTATTTATTGGTGGAAAATAATGAACTATTCATCTTGAACATAAACTTAGCTCTCATTTGTAACTTTAGACATTTTAAGCATTTTAAGATAAGAATGAAAGAAATTGAAAATTTGAAAAGATTTTCGAAATTGTTGAAAAAGAATCTAGAAAATTTAAAGGCACTTTTTCATTTTGGAGGATTTTTTAAAAAACTTTAGGAACAATTTGAATAATTCTAAATGATATTTAGAAGTTCTGAAGAAAATTGAAGAATTATTTACAGTTTGGGAATATTTTAAAACATTCTAAGCAAATTATATATTTTTTTAGATTTCGAAATGAAATTTGCAAGCTTTTTCAGAATTTTAATAGGTTTGAAGAGAATAAAACAATTTTTCTAACATTTTCACGGAAATTGAAATGATTTTTCATTTTGTCTAATGCATTTCAAAAGATGAAATTGAAAAAATGAAGCATTCATAAACATTTTAACGAGAATAAGAAAATTTCCTGCAGATTCATAGAGAAATTCATTTATTTGTAAAATTTTTTCCTATCGAAAATATTCTTAATTGGGTTAGTATTCGCAATTGGGTTTAGATTTTCATAGGACCCGCTCTGTAAATGTATCTTGAAGGCGTTGAGACGGCCCTGCTTCGTTCAATCACATCTGTGCCGGGCATTTTGCTTGCTTCTGGAATTACTATTGTCATAGAAAGGTTACTTTTTTTTTGCTGCCACTTTTCCCGATGTGCTGTTCACACACCCACCCTGATTAAAGTCAGAAACATTCAAAATGAGATCTCTTGCGTAATAATGAATTTATCATAAATTTAATTATTGCACTGCACTCGCATGACAAAACTGCAAATGTTGAGCCATTAAACGGCGTCCTATCTTCATTCGTTCTCAAGATGAAGTTTTTGTAAATAAATCACCGTAAAAAATAAACTATTGCATATTTCAACATTTTGAAAAATGCATTGCATTCAGGAATGTCAGGAGAATATCCGTGTATTTTTTCAGATTTCTTCAAAGGTCGCCCTCTTTCTGGGAACATGTCAAAGTGGACACTTGAGAAAGGAGGCCGAAAAACCCTGATTTTTGGGACGTTTTGCCCTCTCACTATGGAAAAAAATTTTTAAGGATAAAAGTGAACATATCTTTGAATTTGGAAGACTTTAAGCTTTCAGGCACTTTTTAAAGACATTTTAGAGATTTTTTTTTTGCGAGAGTTGCAATCAAAAGAAGTGAGGGACCTCGACATTTGGCCCCGACTTTAGTGGCGCTACCATCCCTACCCAACATACCCAAACGTACTCGTATATAGTGAGTAGTGACCGTGATGAGTGTGTGACGTAACTCGTCAATCCCCTCTCCTACCGTCAAAGGGGTGCTTCCCAGCCACCGACAAGACGCTGGAAAGGAGTAGGGGTATGATTTTAATATTATATATGTAATTAGTTATAGGGATGCCTTTCCACCCCCACAAGTCATTGTAACTGGGTAGGTTTGTGACTCAAATTATTTCTGCGACTAGTCACAAAGGTGCTTTTCCGCCCCCGTGACACGTTGGAAAGGGTTACGGGCATGACCCAAATTTTCTCCGTAATAAGTCACAGCTGTGCCTACCCGCCGCCTTCACTTGGTGCAAGGCATTCTCTGAGCAAGCTGATTTTGATTTTGACGTGGAAAGTTACAAATTAAGAATAACGGATTCAATATAGCGGCGAAAATGTTTAAATTTTATGAGACTTGCTTGAAACTTGGTAGAAAAAGGTTTTCGAGGTGGCTGATTTCATTTTGATGTCAAAAGTTACAAATTTGAAATAGGGGAACCGAAATGGTGGCCATAATTTTATTTTCTTACAGATTTGTCTAAAATTTGGTACAAGGGGGTTTTTGAGGACGCTGATTTTGATTCTGACGTGAAAAATTACAAATAAAAAATGGCGGATGCAAAAATGGCGGACCAAATCAATTTTTTTTCAGATTGGCCTGAAAATTGATACAAGGGGGATTTCGAGGTGGCTGATTTCGTTTTGATGTCAAAAGTTACAAATTCAAAATAGTTGATCCAATATGGCGGCCATAAGTTCAAGTTTCTTACGGATCCGCCTAAAACTTTGTAAAAGGCGGTTTCTGAGGACGCTGATTCCAATTTTGATGTGAAAAGTTACAAATTGAAAACGACGGATCCAAAATAGCAGACAAAATTAAATTTTTATTAGATTTGTCTGAAGCCTGGTACAAGGGGGTTTTAAAGGTCGCTGATGTAGATTTCGACGTCGAAAGTAACAAATTCTAAGTAGAGGATTCAATATGGCAACCAATATTTGAAAACTTGTGACTATTTGCCTTAATTCTATACAAGAGAGATTTTGGGGTCGCTCATTTCGACTTTGACATCAAAAGTTACAATTTCAAAATGGTGAATCTAATATGAAGTCAAGAACTTTAAATTTTCTACAGATTCGCCTGAAACTTGGTACACGGGGGTTGTTAAGGTCGCTGATGTAGAATTCGACGTCAAAAGTAACAAATTCTAAGTAGAAGACCTGATATGGCAACCAATATTTGAAAACTTGTGACCATTTGCCTTAATTCTATACAAGAGGGATTTTGTGGTCGCTAATTTCGACTTTGACATCAAAAGTTACAACTTCAAAATTGTGAATCCAATATGACGTCAAAAACTTTAAATTTTCTATAGATTCGCCTGAAACTTGGTACAAGGAGGTTTTCGAGGATACTGGTTTTGATTTTGAGGTGAAAAGTTACAAACTGATCATTGCGGATCCAATATGGCGAACGAAAATTTGATTTTTTTTCAGATTTGCCTGAAACTTAGTATAAAGAAGTTTTTGATGTCGCTCATTTCGTTTTTTAAGTAAAAAGTTACACATTCAAAATAGTGGAACCAGTATCGTAACCAAAATTTGTAATTTTTTTACAGATTTGCCTCAAACTTGGTGAAGGGCATTTTTTGAGGACGCTGATCTCGATTTTGACGTGGAAAGTCACAAATTAAGAATAATGGATCCAAGATGAACGGCCAGAATTTGGAAATTCAATGAGACTTGCCTGAAACTTGCTACAATTTTCTTACAGATTTGTCTAAAATTTGTTACAAAGTGGTTTCTGAAGACACTGATTTCGATTTTGTAGCAAAAAGTTACAAATTAAAAATGGCGGATCCGATATGGTGGCCACAATTTCAAAATTTCTTCAGATTCGTCTAAAACTTGGTACAAGAGAGTTTTTGAGGTCATTGATATCGATTTTGACGTCAAAAATTAGAAACTAAAAATAGCAGATCCAATACAATGGCCAAAATTTTTTTAATTTCAACAGATTTGCCTGAAAATTTGCACAAGAGGATTTTTGAGGTAGCTTATCTTGTTTTTGATGTCGGAAGTTACAAATTCAAAATAACGGATCCAATATGGCAACCAAATTTTTTTTTCACAGATTCGCTTGAAACTTGGTTCAAGAGGGTTTTCGAGCATGTTGATTTCGACCTTGAGGTTGAGCTATGAATTGCAAATGGCAGATTCAATATGGCGGACAAAAATTCAAAAATTTTCTCAGATGAGCCCGAAATTCGGTATGAAGGAGTTTCTCAGGTCCCTGAGTTCGTTTTTGAAGTCAAAAGTTACAAATTGAAAATGGTGGATCCGAAATGGTGGCCATAATTTGGAGTTTCTCACAGATTTGACTAACACTTGGTACAAGGGGGTTTTCGAGGACGCTGATTTCAATTTTGATGTGAAAAATTACAAATTAAGAATGGCAGATTCAGAACAGCAGACAAAATTGAAATTATTTTTCAGATTCGCCTAAAACTTGGTACAAGGGGGTTTTTGAGGACACTGATTCCGATTTTGAAGTAAAAAGTTACGAATTGATAATGACGGATCCAATATGGCGGACAAAAATTAAATGTTTCTTCAGATTTGCCTGAGAATTGGTACACTGCCAATTAAAGAAACTTGACCGATGTTGATGAAAAATGCCTCTAAGTGTATTTTAAAAAGTATCTCTATTTCTTATATACATATCGCTCAAATTTGTTTTCAATACGTTTCAATACTTCATAGAGTTATATTTGATCAGAAGTTACACAAATATGATAAAATAAATAAAATCATTAATATACATAAAATGAGACTGAAAAGTCGAAAAATTTATTTTTTCAACTTCAATCAAGTTTTCTTGATCGGTAGTGTATAAAGGAGTTTCTTAGGTCGCTGATTTTGTTTTTGAAATTAAAAGTTACAAATTCGGAATGATGGATTCAATATGGTAACCAACATTTTTAATTTTTTACGGATTCGCCTAAAATTTTGCGCTGAAGTTTCACCATACTTCTTTTAAAATCTAAATTGAGTAACTATGAATAATAGTTAATGTAATACCTGATAACAATTTTTCCCGTGTATGAGAATATTTTGATATTTAAATTATTCACACATATAGTCCGTCTGTCATGATACACCAAAATTCTGATGTCTGACTAAAATAATTTTTTATAACCTTTAAACACAGTAATATCCATAAGCTTACTGGCTATGCATATTTTAATTATAATATTCAATACTAAGAATTTTTAAAATTCATAAAGACGGAATAACCAATGTGCATGACGCTCTCAGAAAATTTGTACAATTTTCCTGACCGTGAAAAAGGCCCAAAGGTGAAGCTGAAACGGAAAATAATTCATTGTTGAATGACAACTTTGAGGCAATACACAAGTTTTAAACAAGACCGTATGATCAAAATGAATGCTTTATTCTCTCATTTGAAAATTGTTTTCCTTACTTACTAGAGGCTTACCTAAATCCGTTGATGAATAATTGAAATATTGAATTTAAAAAATTCTGAATTTCACCGTGGTGTAGTCCCTTAATGTTTACGACATTTTAAACTTCATTCTACAATAAATTTCATGAGAAGAATGATGAACGATTGATTCAAAGCTATAAAAAATGCAAAGTGTGGTGAGCTGTGTAAACTCCATTTATAAGCAAAAGAATTTTCTTAAATTTCAATGATGGTGTTAAGTTTCAGTTCTAAGAGTTAACTATAAAAAAAACAATATTTGAAATCCAAAAATTGATTTAGAAATAAGAAAAATTCCGCCTTGAATTTTTTGCGAAATGAATTTTTCTATATTTATGTGTCACCCTTCTTTAGATTTAATTCGCGCTTCAAAGAATAACTTGACTAGTCATGATCAACCGTTTCTACTTGAACTAAATCGATAACGAAAATATTATTCTGAAATATTCTTCATAAAAGTTGTCTAAAACTCGGCGCATTTATATGTATTTAGACTTAATCAAATTTCATCAGCCGTAACAATTCTCACCTATTCTACTTACCCAATTTCACTGCAGTCTGTCCAAGTAGAAAATACATGACATAGTGAGACAAATGGATGGTTTCCACTGGAACGTACCAATGCATCAACTGTACACGACAATGGCAAGTTGGTTCTAAAATACATATATTTGCATATAAATTGTACATTTGGCTCTAATGATCCGTAAAAGTGGGTAGTTCCGAGGTCTATTTCTGATTTGCCAACTTCTTGGGTGTTTCTTTTTTAGTACACAAAAAATTTTCATAAGAAATTATATTTCATTTCGATCTTTAAGAAATTTTAAAAAGAGGGATATTAAGCAAATATTTGTTCCAATCCGCAAGGTTGCCTATGAATTCTATTAAGATTTCTTTCTATCGAAAAATATCTATTTTTATTTGAATATAGTACACAAATTTGATGAAGTTAGAAATTTATAGAAATGTGTCATAGTTTTGGATTATTATTCTTTTCTATTATGAAAAATTCTAATAATCTGAATGGATTGGTTCTGAATCAACCTACAAAATTTGATCTTGGCACTATGATCTACTTCCCAAAGTTTAGACCTATTCACCTTATCGAAAGCTTTTTCCAGATCAACAAATGCACATGAGACTCTTTTGTTTACTTTCAAGCTTTGTTCTATGATATGTTTCAAGCTGAATATTTGATCCGCACATGATCTTCCTGACATAAATCCACATTGTACTAAGCTCATCGCTCTATAATTAGTACAGTCGCCTTCATCACCCTTTTCCTTGTAGATTGAGATGATAATCGCCTTTTTCCAGTCATTTAAAACTTCACCTTTCACAGCACATCCATTTATTAATTCACTCAGTCACAGAAACAAATATCCGCCACCGCTCTTAAGCATTTCAGCGGTGATACATACCATCCTCACCATCAGCCTTACCATTCTTTGATTTCTGAATCACGGATATTATGTCGATATCGATTCTCCTTCCGTTACCTACAATGGGATTGTCTAACGTATTCTCTTCAGTGTGAAGGTTGTCATGCTCCTTACAATTAAGCAACATAGCGACCTTTCACTCATAGATTCTACGTTTTTTGCAGCTATTTCAAACGCTCACCCTGAAAAATCTTGCCTTTCCGACTAAGGTCCCTTTCTTCGCGACAGGTCACATATAATTTCTTAAAAAACCTCTTATACAGTCTTTCACTTTGTCCGAATTCCACATCATTCCACCATCAGCATTCTTAATTCCGGCTACCTCAATGTTAGTACTCCCTTTCCTAGTCTTCTTAACCCATTTCCAAAATAATTTCTTATTTCCTTCAAAATCATTTTGCATTTTTTATCTTCTTTCGCTTCGATTTTATCCTTAATTTCTTCAAATAGTATCTTAGCTCTTCTGTTTGTATCCCTATAATCATTCTCCAATTTAGTCTTTCCCTCATCGCTAAGACCTTTGATACTTAACATTCTCGAGTACCCTATATTTTTCTCGCCGACAGTCATGCGGAATTCATCATTCCACCTAGCATCTCTAGCCTTTCTTCCTACAGCCGCAGTACCGCATACTTTAGATGCAAACTTAAAGATGCTATCCCATAGTATCCATGCACCCTCTACGTTTTTATTGTCTGATTCAGTCTTCTAGTCTTCTCTGTGATGTCCGGAACAAGTACTTGTGATAAACAATCCTTCTCCTAAGCATAAGCTAATAAACTGATTCCCGTTACCGTCCCTTTTTGGATCTCCGAAATGACCCAGTACCCCGTCGGTACCGTCTTGTTGCACACCAACCCAGCCATTCATATCTCCGAGTAAAATTATTCTTTTGTCAGGATCGCAAGTACCTAATATATCATTTAGCGAGTCACAGAAGGTTTCTTTTACGTTCTTCTTGTCACCATCAATTGGAGCGGAGCACGCTATAATAAATAGCCTTCTGATTCACACTTTCATTCTCACCCATAGTAATCTGGGCGATACACATTCATACTTTGACATGTTGTCTTGCTACCTTATTATTTCTATTATTCATTGTTAAAAGTATACACCCAAATACAACCTAATGCGAGGAATTGATTCCATGAGTATGAAATCATGTCAAATTTAAGCAGCTAAATCGTCATAAGGTAGAGTGTTCATTCCTAACGTGCGACCCACCAAACTTCGCTCATGCAAAGGAAAGTATGAAAACTAAGCCAGAACCAAAGGAGTTATGATCGGTTCATATTGTAGACTGAGGAAGGCACCAGTCTCCTGCAGTTTGGCCTCTAAGATGCAAAAAGAATATTCGTTACTCTAAAAATGTAATAGGAAATCTTAACCGTGAATGAAAACTTAATAAGCTCAGAAACTTCCCTGAATTTTCATTGTGAAAAATTCCATTTTTAAAAACACTCTTGAAAATTTCATAGACCTTCAATGATTTGAAAAGTTTCCATAAATTTCCAAGAAGCCTCCACAATTTTCAAAACTCTCCATAAATTTCCAAAAGTTTCCACAGTTTTCTCAACATTTTCCATAAAAACATTGGAACAGTGAAGAATATTGAAAATCAAGCGCGTGGAGGAAGCTAACAGAATTTTCAAATGTATTTTTTAGAAGAGCGACTTGTTCCGCGACACGGAGCTCTAGCGACTGCTTTCGAAAGAACTCTTGAAGTGAAATTTGTAACTCTAACAGGGCTAACTGACGAAATTCTTTAAAATGTCCTGCGTAAATTTGGAAATCCTGTTCTCTTTTAAGACTCAGGCCTTCGAACAATTAGTGTTTGACACAAGATAAAATGCTTCAAATAAAATACTCATCGTGAATTGCGCTGTGAGTAGGAGAAATGTCCACTACACGTAAAAAATATCTAAAAACACTGAAAAATATTGAAAACTAAGCACGTGAAGGAAGCTAACAGAATTTCTAAGTTTATTTTTCAGATGAGCGATCTATTCCTTAAGGTAAAAGGAATGATACCCTCGTTATCTATGAAAAATGGTACTCAGAAGAAGAAGCCATATACAAAATGTATGCATTATTTTATTATGACCATTGATTATTGCGCTATTAATTTTGTAGGCTAGGTTTTTGTTTTAAATTATTGTTATCTTCATAAAATTCATATTTGAAAGTGAAGATATCTTTCTATCTTATTATTGTAGCATTGGACTAATTTCTGAATCTTGATATTTGAAGTTAAAAATTTCTGAATACATTTTCCTGAAATCTGTTGATATTCTTCGAGCACGTGGTTTTTACGAGGGGTTGGCTGAACATTGCAGTCGTTGAAAAGCGACTGTTTCGCCTCTCTACAAGTAGTCTGAAATGAGTTCCCAAAATATGGGATTTTTTGTGTGGTCTCTTGTTGACGGTCAATGTCAGTTTATGGTGAGATTTAGAATGCTGCACATCGCATTACTAAAGTTTCTTCCCGGTCAAAATCCGAAGATTTGTTTACTGATTTTTACTGTGAAGATTCTGCTTCTTATTAATTGAAATATCTATTAAAAAGTGGATTGTTGTCTCTGTGTTTTAAAAAATTACCAAAAACTTTCAATTTTAATAATTAATTATTTTAATCTTATTGATGATAAAATGCTTCAACTATCCATTTTGAATTATTGACATAATTAAAATGTTTGTTCATTTAATGTTGCGGTAAATTGTTACAAGACAGTTGAAAACAATTTATGGATTTTCTACGCAGGAAGTTAATTTTTCATCTATTCTGATTTATCTGTTTTTGGTATTATGGATTTCAGTGAAATTGACAAAAATTAGGGGTATGTGATGGATGCGATTGGAGAACTAGTGAAAACTATTAAAGAATTTTAGTCAATTAGCAAAAAAATGAGATTGGGTGCGTTACAGAAAGATTTATTGATAAAATGCAAGATTCATGGGTTTTTTCAAAAATGATATTTGATATTAACAATAGAGTATGTTTTGACTCAAACAATAAAAGAAAGAAACTTTGAACGAGGCTATTAATAAATTTAGGAAATAATTATTGAATTTAGTTAAAAAAGTTTGTCATGCTCAAACACACAGAACTTTCTAGTGTTTTTCTATTTTAGTATAAAAAAATTTTCGTAAGAAAGTGGACTTCATTTCGATCTTAAAAATATCAATAAGAAAATAAAAAAATTGACAAAGCAACACTTGATATGAAATTCTTTATTTTTACTTTCAGGTAATATTTGAATATAATTAATGTAAGTTTCATTCTTCATAACTGTAGTTTTCCTATGAACTACCCCTGATAAGGAAGTCTACATTGATTTTAAAAAATGTTGGTCCCTAATAGTATAAAAAGACCAAGAAAAAAGGAGTGAGAGGTTTGCATGGTTAACTCTTTCCTTTCCTCCCTCTTTTTTCTTTCTGTCGTACATTTATTTTACATTTTTCTCTAATGAGCCGTAAATCTTCAAGGAATTTCAAAGGAGAGATATTGAGCAAAGACTTGTTCCAATCTGCAGGGTTGACTATGGATACTTTCAAGATTTCTTTCGAATGAGGTATTAATGATAGCCTCAATTCACCAAAAGATATCTATTTTCATTTAAATATAGTATACAAATTTGACGAAGTTAGCAATTTACAAAAATGTGTTATTGTTTTGAATCATCACTTTCTCCTATTTGAAGAATGGAATAATCTGATAAAAATTTTATTATTGTTATACATATAATATAAATTACTACATACCTTCGACACTGCTTTCTAAAAATCTTATAATAAATGTAGACTTTACTCGATAAGCTGAACTCTATTTTCTCTACTATAATCCTTGGGCGACAGGCCTGTTCGAGGCCATCAAATGCTTAAAAGTTAAATTCTAAAATAATAAATAATAATCCAAAAATCTCTAAAATTTCTACTCGAATTCTTAATGCAGCGTACCGGTTTTTCGCACAGTCAGCTCAGACTCGGTAGTTGGGCGTGTTCCGCAAAAAAAGAGGGTTCTTAAAATCAATGAAATAATAAAACCACATTTCTATAAGAATAAGCTTACAATTTATTAAATTTGGTCTTCGGAAAATAATAATGATTCTCATTTAGCGATTATAAAGCTTGACATTTACCGACATAACTTGAATCTCGACAAAAGTTCGTTTAATTATGAAGTCTCAAATTCTACAAAATTCATATTCACAATCGTGATCTCAACTTGTTTTCACTGAAATCTCGAACCCAAATCTCGACAATTTTTCATTAATTTAATTTATCAAATCACACAAAACTCTAATGATCGTGTTCTGAATTTAGTTACGACATGATCTTGAGTCCTAACCTAATCCTTAAAATAATAATCGGTGGGGAAATTGTATTGACCCTCAATAGTAAAATTCGTGAGGAATGTTGATGTTTGTTATTGGCTTTAGGGTCAGGTGAAAT
>JAUMHM010007184.1:0-17900 GCA_032362435.1 Melikaiella ostensackeni
GCAGATATCGAGAAATCTATTCAAGAGCTTTGTACATACGCTGCATGTTCTGTGCATAAAGTAAGGATACAAAAAAATAGAATAATTTAAAAACAAGTAAAAAAACTTAAAATATATATAATAAATTAGTAAACAATTTATTTTATCCTTAATAAAACTAGGTTATAAATAATTATAGGCAAATCATGTTTTTACAAGATTCTTTGTCTGTTTTGCAGGTGTTTTCCGTTGATCAAGAAATGGCGCTGGTCAATTATATTACAAAATGTAGTGATCATTATTATGGCCTGAGCAGACAGGAGTTACGTACTCTCGCGTACGAGTTCGCTCAGAAAATGAAAGTCAAATATCCAGAAAGTTGGGATAGAGAAGGAATGAGCGGCAACGACTGGTATTATGGCTTTCTCAGACGTCACTCCCAATTCACCTTGCGCACACCGGAGCAAACAAGCCTGAATCGAGTCAAGTCATTCTGCAAAACCAATGTCGATCATTTTTTCGCCAATCTGGATAAAGTTTTCTCCGAGCATCCATTTAACCCTGCCGACATTTGGAACATGGACGAAACGGGGTTTTCCACCGTGCCTACAAAGATCGGAAAAGTCCTTTCGCAACGTGGACAAAGAAGAGTCGGCCAAATTTCGTCACAAGAGCGAGGAACAATGATAACTATGGCCCTTGCAGTTAGCGCCGAGGGTAATTTCATCCCGCCTTTTTTATTATTTCCTCGAAAAAACATGCAATCCACGTTTATGGAAAACTCTTCACCGGGAGCGGTTGGTTTCGCTAATGGATCCGGATGGATGCAACAAGAAGAATTCGTAAAATACGTGGAACATTTCATTTCCAAAACCAAATGTTCTAAAGAATCGCCAAAATTGCTGCTTCTTGACAACCATTCTTCCTATTTGTCGATCGAAGCATTGGACATCGCAATTAATTCCGGCCTCACATTGCTCTCATTCCCACCTCATTGTAGCCACCGCTTACAACCGCTCGATGTGTCAGTCTATGTTCCTGTAAAAGCGTATTACAAGTCGCAATGCAATGCCTGGCAGAAAAACAACACTGGAAGAGCTCTTGAAATTCGGCATCTCCCAGGCATTATTCGAAGCGCATTGGACTTGGCTCTGACACCACGGAACATCAAATCAGGATTTTCGGCCACAGGAATAAGCCCATATAATCCTGACATTTTTACCGATTCAGACTTTGTGCAAGCAGAGCTCAGCGGGGAAAATGAACGCTCGGTTTCCGAAACTGTACCCGACAACGAAGATTCACTGCGCTGCATTATAGTTTCGAACATCCCTGAAACTACAACTCCTCGTGCCATTGCGCCTTCGATTGAGCCTGCAGCATCAACGTCAGGGCAGTCCAGCAGTTCGTCTGTTTTGGATTCGATCGGTCCATTGCAAGCTTCTACACCGGCGCCGAAAAAGTCGAATCGTGGAAGACGTAGCATGAACAGTACGATTTTAACTTCTCCAGAAAACGTCGCAGAATTGCGCGAGAAAAAGGAACAGCGAGGAACGTTGAAAACGCCGAGGAAGCACAGCTCATCTGAGAGGAAATCGCCAAAGACTCCAGCAAAAAGAGGACGCCCCCCTAAAAAGGTGCAAAAAACGACTCCCCCGAGTGAAATTGAGGACAGGGACTTTTGTATAATTTGCCTGAAAGAGATGCCGCTTCGTTTAAATAGGCACAACTCAATTGCATGTATCGAATGCGGCAGAGAAGTGCATTTGAAATGTGCCAATATCACAAAAAGTTTCTTTGTATGCAAAAATTGTGAATCAGAATAAATTTCTGATAATTTTTTAACTCCATTTGACTATGAAATCAAAAGGAATAAATCGTTAGACTGAAAAATGCATTGTTTTTATTGCAAAACGTTTTTTTCGATGAGACTTCATGAGTGGTCCAACCTTGACTACCTGGGCCAACCTTGACTACTTTTTTCGTTTTTTTAAATCGCCCATTACTTTTCTCCTTCAAGTTGAAAAAATTTTATTTCTTGGGAATATATTTATGATCGTTTAACCTTTCGTTATGCACTATTAAACTTATAAAATTATTATTTTCACAAAAGATATGGACTAAAGTCAAAACTATGTCCAACCTTGACATAGTTCCCCTACTTCTGAACTCCTGCCCAGACATTTATTCTTTCTCGGGTTGAAGAAAGGCAGGAGCTATGGCCGGCAAAAAAGGCACCCTCGCTGTTTTCCAACACTTGTTTTCCAATACAAAAAACTGACTTGAAATACCGTGAATTTCACGAAGAAAAAGAGCAGTCGCGTATTTTCTGGAAATTGTAAATAATTACAGAGCCTTTGCGTAATAGTTTGGAGTTTGCACCGTTTCAATATATCAATTCGAACTGTAAATAGTATGGCTGTATATTTTTGCAATTTTAACCAACAATTTTCAATATTCTTCAAATATTCTAACGGCACAGTAAGAAATAGTGCTCTAAACTTGACACTTGTTAAAATGTGCCCAGAATACCTTACTTTTTGTGACTTTTTTCAGTCTGCAGACCATAAAATTTTTTCAAGTTACTGGCTTCAGGTTCATTTACGTAGGACACCTTAAGCTTTCGAATGGCTATTTACTTATGAAGCTAGCATATTTTGGGGCTGAGATATTAAGCGTCAAAGACACTTGACTCGAATTTTCTCGCCGATAGTAGTAACGTAGATAGGAACTCACTGTGAAAAAAATACTCATTTGTATCCCCTATAAAATCCTCAATAAAAAGGTACCATCAAACGGAATTGAAACTTTATCCGAAAGAACAGTACCCTCCTACCTATCGCGAAAATATAGGACTGGGATTCGCGTTAGGTGACGTCCCTCACCAATCGAATCTATTCAAAAAAGTTAAAGTCAATATTTGATAGTTAAAGAGACAAGTATTAGAGAATATTTAGAGATTATTGTGCTAATTTTACATACGAATGATAGAAAAATTTTCTAGTTTGTTACAAGTTTTATTCAGAAATTTTTTTTTTAATAACTCTGGATGAGCACTTAAGTGTCCCCATATATTGCGAATATAATATGTGTGTAATTTTATATTTATATATATTTATTTATAATATATATTTACAAAGATGAGAAAAATAATTGAAAATCACTTTTAATTTTAATTTTCAGAGTTTATAAATTTGTGTTGAATTTTTATTAAGAGAAACGGAGAAAACACGGCGTACTTATTAGTGGAACGTTAATAAAAATTTAGCTTTACAAATTAAGTGGAATTAAATATTATTTGATTCAACTTTATTTGTTAAGATATGCTTGCATTTTTAACCTTACCTATAAATATTACTAACGTGAGTGTCGATTCCTCTTGCAATATCGATTACGGCCTCTCCTTTTTCACTGCGAAGTAGTTTGAAATGAAATCGGAGTTATGCGGAATGAGAACGGATATAGGTCGAATGAAAAATTTGTTTAAAGTAATGCGGAGTAATGAGAAATGAAAGCGAAATCATTTTGAATGAGGTGAGATGCAGAAGGAATTAAAACTTTGTCTAAATCGGTGTGAAATTTTTCGCAATTGCATTTTAGAATCACAGATGAATCATTCGGAATTAGAATAGGCTAAGGCAAAATGAAAATTTGGTTCATTTTTATATGTAATCATTCGGAATCATCCGGAATGATAACGGATGAAAATTTTGTTTAAAATCATGCGGAAACATTTAGAATGAAATAAACACAAACCAATGGGATCCGGCCGGGATCTTTGTCAGAGGTTTTAGAGACCGTACATAAATTGAAGTTCTGAAATTTTGAACCGCGTACTCCCCCTTGTTAGGGTCCGTATTAAGATCCCGGCAGGATATCTTGCAGCGATTTCTTTCAATTGCAAATGTGTTCACGTGTGTTAAATATATCAAATATTTAAAAAAAAACAATCACCAATATGTTTCACGCGCAGTTATATTACAATTTACTTATTTATAATCAAGATATCGAATTATAGTACAAACATGATAGATAATATTTTGCATGTATCGCAGGGATTAGAACCTAAACCTATACTTATTTCTATTCGCTCAGAAGTCTGAAAACTTTTGCGCTCGGCTACTTCCCTGCTGGAAGTAGAAAGAAAGAAGTAAGAGAATCGCTATCACTTTTAATCAATTTTTTCTCTAAGATAGAAAGGGATAAGGAAAATACATTCCAGCCTATCTCTCGTCTATGCACACTTTGATTATTCAGAAGATCTAAGTACTTATAAAAATAGAGCAGAAGATGTTGATTTGAGTCCTACTTCTATATGTTAAGAGTATAAGAAGCTGTAATTCGTCTGGGGTCTGAGATGCAACAGGAACTAAAAAAGTGCAAAAAACTGTTGTAGAAAGTTCGCGAAAGGCATGAGCATTATTGAAACCATTATGGCGTCGTGTTGGTTACAGTTTGAATAGCGCGGTGCCGCTATTGAAGTCTGTTTAACAGAGTAGAACTCGATACATTTTACCAGATGAAACGTTTGACTCGAAAAAAATATAGTAGAAAATGCTAATCGATTCACAAGTGGCTACTCTAACATCATTGCGTGTCTTAGCAAATTTAACGGCGTGTGCTGTCATGCTTGAGAAACCATTTACGACTTGATAACTCAGTGAATATTGCACTCTCTAGCTTTTTTTCTCTGGCCTCTGTTATCAGATTGCCGGTAAGTAAGTTCCTACTCTATCGCAGTTAATTTTCTTTCCGCGAAGTAATTAGAAAGTACGAGAAAATAAGTTCTAAAAAATTCACTGTGGTCTGGATTTGAACCAATAACCTCCTCATTACATGTGAGGTGCGCTACAAATTACGCTACCGAAGTCCACCAGTGAAAATCTTAGGACTTGTATTTCCTGAATTCCAATGGAAATTTGTAATTTATTAGATGTTCATCTTTTGAGGATTATCAAATTCCTCGAGGAAATCTGCGAGGATTTTCGGATTCCTCAAGGAAAATCGCGAGTCAAACAATTAATCCTCGCGGATTCCCTCGTGTTTTCTTCGTCTGAAAATAACACAAGGTTTTTCTCGAGGATTTTTTCAACATGGTAGAGATTCTCTAACTACCGTAAAAAAATTAATCGCAAGTTTCCAGATCACGCAAACACAAAATGGACTTTTCTAAACCTCAGTAAGTCCGTAAGTACGTATTCGAGCTAATTAATTATGCCCTACCAATTGCGTAGTCAAAGATACATACATTAGAGGGAATATATCTGAGGGTTGTTTAACAACCGTAAAAAAAGTAATCGGTAGTTTTCGGATCATGAAAACATAAACGGGATTTCATTTAACATCACCAAGTTCGTAAGGACTTATTTAAGCTAATTAGCCAGGTGTTACCAACCACGTCGTCGGAGTCACGTTAGGGGGAGTATATCTGGGGGTCGTTTATCTACTGCAAAAAAATTAATCGGTTGGTTTCCGATCATACAAACACAAACTATATTTGCTTACGCATCACTAAGTTCGTAAGTACTTATTCAAAATAATTATTCGGGTTTCATCAACCGTGTCGTCAAAGTCACATTAGGGGATCATGCAAACACAAACTGGGCTCCATTGAACCTCAATAAATTCGTAAGTACTTTATCGGAGCTAATTAATTAGTTTTTATTTTCCGATCATGCAGGCACATACTGAACTTGCTTACGCATCACTTTATGCGAAAATACATATTCATTATAACTAATTAGGTCTTATCAAACACGTCAAACGTACATTAGGGGAAATATGTATGGGAGTGGTTCAACTACCGTAAAAAAATTAATCGGTAATTTCCGGATCATGCCAAAACAAACTGGACTTTATTGAACTTCAATAGATTCATAAGTACTTATTCGAGCTAATTCATCAGGTGTTATTAACCGCGTCGTCATAGCTACAGTAGAGGGATATGTATAGGGGTCGTTTAACTGCGGAAAAAAATTAATCGGTAGTTTAACAATCATGCAAACACAAACTGAACTTTATTAGGCCTCAATAAATTCGTAAGTACATATTCGAGCTAATTAATCAGGCCTTACTAACTGCGCCCTCAAAGCCAGTTTATGGGGAATATGTCTGAAGGTTGTTCAACCAACGTAGAAATACTAATCGACAGTTTTCCGATCATGCAAACACAAGCCAGATTCAGGTCTAGTTGGCTTGGTTACACTTTTTATCGAGAAGAGTCAAGTTCCTAATTGTATCAATTTTGCACGTAATAACTTTGTACGTCCAACTGGGTTAATTCCCATAGTACGTGATATGTTGAGAGAGTGTGGGGGTCTGTCAAAGTATCGTTTTACATCACGTTCAAAATTAGACGTATGCTATCGGCCAAGTGCCATCTTGGCATTAAATTACAAACTTTGACGAGGAAAGTTTGACAAAAATATTTCTGTGAATGCTTATATCTTAAATATATTTTTTTAAATTTCGACTCAAGAAAATGTCAGAATACAATTCACAGGTTTATAGGAAATGTACTAAAACTATCATAGTAACGATAAACCCGATTCTTTTACATTTTTTCAATTTTACGTTGCAGGAAATGATCGTAGTTTCGATTTTTTAAATATTTTTTTATATTCAACTATTCCACATACATGTTCGCCAACATATTTCAAATTTTCATGGGCAGGGAGTCGAGGAATGCGCGATAGCTGTTAGATGCTAGCGAAAACTCAAGTTTTTTTCATTTTCTGCAACTTGAAATTCGTTGCGGAAACACAAGTAATTTTTTGACGGGGTATGCATTATACAGTTACGAATTCAGTTGCAGTATACAACTCTTTCTATCAACTCCAGCCTTGAAAATATTGCTTTTATCATAAAATAACAAGAAATGTGCGATTTTTCGTTATTTTCTTGTATAACATCGATGCGGGTGAGAAAGGATTTCTTTTGTTAATAAAACTTTAAGGGAGTCATTTTGAACCCAATTAAAAACTTTTTCACCCCATTCCATTCAGAAATTGAAAAGAAAATTGTACTGTGCCCTTGTGGTCAATATGTTTTATCTATACCATGTTGTTCAAATTTATATCAGTTCTAACACGGCGGTCGGTAGCCATTAAATTTTCATTGTTCAAAAATTAGTAAAATCTAAGGAGAATTTGAAATCTTATTTTCCGTGTTGCTCTAGCACCAAAAGGCGGGCGGTATATTAAGACTATGAGTAGCTATGGCGAGTAATGTATCAATTACGTGGCATGTTATTATTTATTATTATACTGTAAGCCAAATCCCTTACGGGGTAAGCGTAACTCTTTCGGTTATAGCCTCGTTATACTACCGGGGATCAAGGACTATATATTGTAAGGGCAAGTAAGGGTTGTATAGGAGAAGGAATAGGTTTTAGATAAATCTAGAAGTCGCGTGTTGTTCACTCAAACGACACACTCGTCCCACAACACCGCTCCGACACGGGTCGCTGATCAATCTCTTTAGCAATCACCCCAGGTGAAGAGCTTTGGAAATTCATTATACTAATCTACTAAGAAAATCTCTTCACGTGGGCCCATTAGTATCCAGAATCTTTCGTTTCAGGCATCACTCTTCTTATGAACAATTGTTCCTTCATACATCCCTATCCTTGCATACATCTTTTGCTTCCGTCACATCCACATCGTTTCATGCACGCTCTTGTGTTTTTGTGACTCCTTATATCCCTTCGCTTTAAAGTCTCACTCACACATTCCAACCATTTTTTCTTCGGTCTACCTCTGAGTACGCTACCACTCACTTCTCTCAAATACACTTGATTTGTTGAACGTTCTTCATTCATTCTCTCAACATGGCCAAATCATCTCAGCAAATTTTT
This sequence comes from Melikaiella ostensackeni, assembly GCA_032362435.1. Lineage (NCBI taxonomy): Eukaryota > Metazoa > Arthropoda > Insecta > Hymenoptera > Cynipidae > Melikaiella > Melikaiella ostensackeni. The sequence goes on from JAUMHM010007184.1 coordinate 7,835, forward strand.
TTTTACTCTTGTCAAACAATGTTTCTTCTATACTGTGGCTTTCACCTCCGCACCAAGCATACATGTGGATCATTTTATGTCTGAACCAAGTATTTATAATGAGCAAGCCTTTTTCTAAGCATAAGCTAATCAATTTATCCCTATTATCGTTCGTTTTTGGGTATCCGAAATGACCCAGTACCCTATGGGTACCTTCGCGTTACACACCAACCTACAGTAGTCAATCATTTTTCCGAGTAAAATTATTTTTTCGCTAGGATCGCAAGCACCTATAATTTCATTTAACGAGTCCCAGAAGGTTTCTTCGGCATCACTTCTGTCACCATCAACCTTATTCATAATCAGACCGACTCCTTGACTACCATATAATTTATTATCTACTATTGACCAAAGTTCGAGTCCGTTCTCTATCTTTCTTACTATCCAAAGTACAAGTAAACTTTTAGGACATCGCCATAAAATTTTCAATGCCAAATTCAGAAGAACCCAAAATTTCGTATCAAAATTAAACTGAAAGCATTATTCTCGCTGAAAATTATGGAATTATCATTTAAACTCAAGGCTTAGTTGTAAATTTTATAAGGGGTTTAGTTAAGTCTAACAAATTTTAAGAGACCCAGGTAAACTTTTTATTAGAGTTTAGAATTTTGACGACCACATCCGGTTTTGCGGACTTCCCTAAACTGAACGTGTTGTGGAGTGAGACCTAGCTGATCCAGCTCTTTGTGTGAATAAATGTTTTTATTGCTAAAAGGATAGATTCGGGGTGACAAGAGCAACCGCGAGGTGAACGCAGTTGTCCTTCCGTGCCTTTTCCAGGTTCATACTTCATAATTTATATAATTGTATATTTCAAAAACGGAAGCTTTGAAAATTAATCAATTTCAAATTAAAGCCCTTAAAAATTCCCAGTTTCAAGTTTTCGTTTTGTTTTGAGAAGCTGTTGTACTTGCTTTTTTCGAAATAAAATAGAATAAAATAATTTCAGAATGAAGCTATGAAATTAACTATTTAAAACTGGTAAGTTCCAAATTTCCTTATTTTTAACTCAAATCTTTAATGTTGCAATTGTACCATTGAAAATTTTGAAAAATTGAAAACCTCCAAAATTTAACAGTTTTGAATGTATGACAATCAAAATTTGAAAATTCCATAAATAACAATTAAGAACTACCTATCAATAAAAAAATTTAATTTAAGGGTTTCAAAATGAAAGAATTTAAATTTGAAAGCCTGACATTTTTTTCATTTAAAGTACTCATAATTAAATCCTAAGCAGGAAAAATTTACGGAAAGTCAGATAAACTTTCCAGATCTAAATTAACTCTACACGATAAAATTCGAAAGTGTTCGATATTAATAAATTTGAGCAACAAGGCTTGTTTTAATTTACCATTCATACTTAAACTTCAAATATGAACAAAAGGTAGTAAATTGAATTAAGTCTTATGATTAAAAAAATGTCAATAAGTAAACTTTGAAAATGCTTGTGAAATTCAAATGTTTGAAAGTGCAACGTTAAAAACAAAATATCGAATTTTAAACTTTATTTAATGGAACCACTGGAAGTTGCAATCCTACAAATCATTATATTTAAGATCGCTTGAATTCGAAAAGCCTCAACCCCGTGAAATTCTCGAGTTTTCCATTAAAAATAAAAACGTGGGAAAATACAATTTTCCCTTGAACCTTGAAAAATTAAACAATTTGAAATTGAAGTTTTCGAAGTGATAGAATTATTTCGAATACAATACTTATGAAATGCAAAAACTTCAAATTCTAGCTTTCACAATTCAGAAATTTTTAATCTGACCCGTTTAAAGGTAAAAATAAATAAATTTTTATTAACATTTTTAGCGTATAATTTGACTTTAAAATGGTCAAATATAAAAAATATTAACTTGAATCGCAAACAACTAAAAAATGAACAATCTCAATTTTTAAACTTGATAATCAAACAGTAGGGCGGAGTGAACATGATCAAATTAATGGAATCGTTTTAGCTGAAGAAAAAAATTCGAGCTTGAAGCGACGAAACTCGCTGTTATTCTGCTTTCATGCAAACAATTTTTGTTCTTGGTTCCAAAATCGTCAGTATGACCATTTTTCACGATTTTGGAACGCCTTAAACTGAAAGAAATTATTTCGCATGAAGAGAAAACTGTGCATACAAAAATTTTGTCATAAATTTTCAACCAATAGGATTTTTTTTCAATTCAAAGTTTTGAATTTTCAAATCCATAAACCAAACAGAAGATATTATCCGATTTCAATGTTACAACGGGAATTGTTTTTTATGATTTTTTCCTATATTTTATTATGCTGGTATAAGAAGAAAGGCGGAAAGAGAGAAACAGAAGGTGACTGAAATGAGGAGTGCAAGTTTAGCATTCCAGCTCGCATGGCGGTGAGACGCTTTGTCTGCCTCCCGGGTCTGCCGAAAATAAAAAACTATCAACACAAAGTAAAAAAGAGGCCTCGTTAGCTGAGTGCACCAACTCAAACTTTTGACCAAGAAATTAACTTTCTTTCTCTCTCTCTCCCTATCTTCTCGAGGTTTGGGTGAGTACCCTGGCATCGTCCAGCACCAATAATTTGATTGTTGCCCATGCCTTTTGTTTGGCAGGGTTGTACCTCTTTTTTTTATCATTGGATAAAAGTGCTCTTCCTTACGATAATTCATTTCCCGATCTTTTTTTCATCCCTTTCATTTAAGGGTAGGAGTGGCGAGGGAACACTCAAGCAATCGACTTTCTTGAAAAGAAATAGTGAAGAGGACAAGCCCATTACCTCTCTCTCACGAAGGGTATAAATTTCGCTACTTTTTGTCGCTACCATTTATTTACCGTTCATTACAAGCCAATACGCTGTGACTTCTCTCCAACGATCGATTGGGTTGAAGTCAATATCCAAATGTTGTCAAAGGTTTGACATGAAACAATCTTTCCAGCCTCTCCATTAGGTCACTAATGAAGCTACCACCTCGGTCCATAAGGATGCACTTGGGTGCTCCGTATTGTGAAAACAGATTGGTGGCAACGGCGTGGGCTAATGTTTTAGTTTTGACGTTAGTTATCGCGATTGTGATGCAATAATTAATAAAATGATCCGGCATCGTCAGCATATGTCGGTTTCCACTCGGTATTGTGGCTAATTTCCCTACAATGTCGACAGAGACTATTTCGAATGCTCTGAGTGGAGTATCCGTGATTAGCATGGGTTTGCACGTCTTAGCCCTAACGAGTTTCTTTTCAAGGCAGCTCTTGCAGCCTCAGGTGTACTCGCACATCTCATCGCCCATGCCGAGCCATGCATAATGTTCTAGGATTCGACGATACGGTTTGGTAACATCTTTGTGGCCTCTTATGAGACTAGAGTGGTATTCCACGATTATTTTATTTCGTTTTTATAACGGGGGAACTCCGATGTTTCCGTAGCAAAGTACGATGGTGATATTACCAGTTCGGGAAATATCCGTAAGAAGTTCAGTCATTTCATTTTGTGGCAAGTTTCCTAGCAGGTCGCCTGAGTTGACCATACGAGACGTTCTTTGGCCATCGCGTTTTAGGGCGTGATGAAGATTCTTGAGTCCGTCCCTCACTTCGGTCCAATTTGTTGCATCTGAGTGTCTTTGTTTCACGACAAGCGAATATGTTTTATAACTACCGTTAAGGGTAACTAAGGCCTGTCCTTTTTCTGGGTGGCATCTCCGCAACTCCTGAGAGTCGAGGCGCTCTGTGGCTATTAAGAGCTTTGCTATGAAACTTGAATGCTCGCGATCAGTGGCAATAAAACATGCATAGTTGTCACGCTTGTACGTTAGGGGTTTTGTTCAGTGGTGAACAATGTTTGTTTCGTCCATACAAGGTATGAGTTTTTGCGTTGTTATAACCTTGGTATCCTCTTTAGAGGGGTACGTTCAGTCGCCGTGGATTTATGTCTGATTTCTTCTTACTTAAATTTTCTTTTAGCTGATGTTATTGATGCCTTTTTGAAAGCAATTGTAGCTGCTCAAATTTCCGCGACATTGTTTGTCTGTCGCCCTTGGGCAGCCTGTGACACATTGAATGGATTATTTGGCCCGTTCCATACTCCAACTCCTGCCTTGGCTTCTCCATCTTCAGAATGGCTACACGTTCCATCTACGTAAACGTCGATGACGGGTTTCGCTTGTGTTGTACAACAAGGGTTTTGGGCTGTAGTGTTTGCAACTGCGTTTTAGTGAGACTTATTCCTTTTTATGGGGGGAATAGCCGGCTCGAGGTCCGATAAGACACTATAGCTTCTCCTGAACACATGCGCATTGGAGTCGCCAGAAGTGGTTGTGCTTTCCTCACTGGAAGATGAACTACATTCTTGTGCGGTTTTTTCATTTAACCTAGGTTTAGATATTCTACTTTCAGCACGACGTCTGGTCACTCTTTTAGCGATACCACTTCACTCTTAACTCCCTCAATGTTTCCTTTGCATGGGCGGAACGTACGATTCATCTGAATCAGTTTGGTAAACGGCACCTTGTAATCTTTTTCTTGCTTTGAACTTTGTAGCTTGCAAAAGTGCAGCAGCATTTTGTGTAGTTACGTTGCCAGACTTACTCGTTCCTGCGCCTGATAATAAATCCTCAGGTTGTGATGTCCTTATTTGAGGGTTATATTTCGGTAAATCTCCTTGGAATAACCATCCTTCTTGGTCCCCGGTTTTCATAAACGATTTATGGGCAAAACCCTCAAAGGTATGTCCCTATTGTGGACGTACCTGATTCTTTCAGTTTTCTTGGGTTCTGTGATTTCAACGTCATCAATGTAGGATGAATTATCAGGTTCGGCTGAATTAATCATTTCGATGACCGGGTTTTCCGATGAGGCTTTGACGTGTCTGTTTAATATTTTTTTAAATTCAGATTCGTAAGTGTAATCCTCAAGTCGTTAATGCCAACGAATCGGCCTCAAACCTGAATTTTCGATGTAATTCATCCAGTGAACTCGTTCATTGTCGCACGCTAGGATGAATTTTCGACCATACAAGTATGGGCGAAAATTTCTTAATGAATAGAGTACTGCAATGCATTCTTTTTTCTCAAGAAAATATCGCTTTTCGCAATCATTCATCATTTTGGAATAGTAGGCAATGGGCATATCCATTCCCTTGTGTTCTTGATTAAACACGGCCCCAACAGCATAATCCGAAGAATCTGTGGTCAATTTAAATATGTTATGGAAATTTGGATACTGAAGTACAGGTTCCTTACAAAGGTACCTTCGTAGTTTTCGGAAGCTCAGCTGTTGTGGCACTCCCCATACCCACGCTACGTCCATCTTCGAAAGATCGGATAGGGGCTTGGCAAGTTTTGCGTAGTTTTTAATAGACCGTCTATAATAACCTGATGGTCCCAAAAATTGTCGTATTGCGCAAAAATTTTTGGGCTGAAAAAATTTTTTGTCGCAGATATTTCAGCCGGGTTAAGTTCAACTCTATCTCTACTCATTATGTGCCCTAAGTATGTTACTTCGATTCTGAGAAACTCGCATTTATCAGGTTGAAGTTTTAAATTTGTTTTCCTAAGTCTTTCCAAGAGTCGACGAACTTTGAAGTGATGTTCTTCAAGAATTTCAAAGTGGAGCACTATTATCGTATAGGTAGACGAAAGCTTCAGATCCTTGCATCCCCTTTAGGGCGGAGTCCATGAGTCGCTGAAAAGTCGCTAGTGCGTTTTTGATTCCCATAGGCATCCTCAAATATTTATAGTGCCCCAGAGGTGTCGAAAACGCTGTTTCGGCCCGGTCGTCAGGGTGTGTTTCAATTTCATGGAATCCACTTGCTAGGTCGAACACAGAGAGATACTGGGCCTGTCCCAACTGATCCAAAATATCACTTATGTTAGGTATAGGGTAGGCCTAGATAGTTTCTTACGCACACAGTGACTACTTCCTGTTCCTCCGAAGTTGAATGAAAAGTATAGAGGCTCTCCATGAGTCGTTCGACGCGATCTTCCAAAACACTTTCTAGATTATTTTCCTCATTTTTTTCAAATAATTCCAATTCTAACTCAGACAATTATTCTCCTGGGAATTCACAAACTTCAGATGGAATCATTTCTCGTGGGAGAATTTCTAGATCGATTTCCTCTTCCGTGGTGCTTATAGCAAAAACATAACACACCCCAGCATGGTTTTTGACAACAGGCTCACCCAAATATAACCCTCCAGGCGTGTCAAGCCTTGGCAAGTAGCCTTCCATGGTTGTGGGGTTAGCGTTACCAATGACTACTGATTGTCTAGTTCTTGCTTGTATTTTCAAAATTCTTCAAAAAGGTTTAATGTCGGATTTAAATCCCTGTTAGGCTTGAACCGATTCTTCATCTATGAAAGGAATGGGCCTCGCAGGTCTTGAGGTAATAACAAAAGTCTTATGACGGAAAGAGAGCTCTGCCTGCTCTTGTTGCAAAAATGGTCTACCAATTACTCCATCAGTGAAAGTTGGAAAGTTGTTCTTACTTACGTGAAATTTTACAGGGTTATACAGTAGTCATAGGCTTATAGTACCAAGAGTTTTTACCACATGATTTGTGATTCCTTCCAGACAGACAAACTCTTCGTCCGCGACTGTTGATCCATTTCGAATTGCATGCGTCTTAATGAGGTTTAAATCGGAACCTGGATCAACCAGAGAGGTTGCTTTGGTATTCCGAAATTCCGGGGCTACCAATGCAACTACTGGGGAGTCTTCTTTCTTTTCGCCCTGCTCGAAAGATTTTTCCCGGTCTTCCAGGAACTGGAATATTTTCGGATGCTCCAGTTTAGCAGAACTCGTTGCCGCGTCGCTGCAACGCGTCCGAGAGAAGTTTGAATCTCCAAATGGGGCTGGATTTTGTAGTCCGTTCCATGGATTATTTCTGGGCATTTCTGGGAACTGAAAAGGAGGAGGATACGGATATGAGTAGAGATAAGGAAAATAATAGTTTTGGGGCATAGAGGATTCATTGGAACCCTTGGTTGGTAGGAGAGTTCGCTTTTGGATCAGGCGATTGAGAGCCCTTGAGCTTTTCCTTTTCGTCTCTCTGGTCCATCAAGGTTTTTAGGATTACACGTATCAACAAACAGAGATATCCCATCCGGGAGACCCTTTACAAAAGCATCGAGGGCAGAATCGGTGATTGGTTCAGTGAGGACTGGAGTCAGTCATAATAATCGTTAATGGTTTCCTGTTGTTTTATTTTGAGCTTTGCGATTGAATCAAGATACCATTGATGCTTCCTGGTGGGCCTTAACTGTTTCCTAAGGTGCGCGATTAGGTCGGTTAGTTTGTCAAATTTCTTGTCGCGCACGCTATCTTGAGCTACACCTGTATGCTCACTCAAGATAATTTTGATAAAAATCAGGTTATTAACCGGTGTCACAGATACCGCACTATTAGCGATAACTTGGAGGAAGGTTTTGAGATTAGGTTCTTTCCTGTTAAAATTAGGGATATTGTAGGAGTGATGCTGAATAGTTATTGACTCCAGAGTTCAAACCATCGCCGCGCTTGTGTCTTGACCCTCAGTCATTGTTGGAGGGATTATATTTGGATGAAATCCAATCAGAAACCGCAATAGGTTTTCGTATTGGCTTATGGAAGCCACCTCGCCATCATTATCTCGCGCCTCTTCTGACACGGTACCTTTTTCGTTCATGGTGATAGTCAGGGCCGACTCTAGCATTTAAGCGAACAAAACGACTGCTTAGGGCGCCAAATCTGGTGTGCGCTAACACGTGACACGAGATAAAAAAATACATATGTATATATAATGCAATGCGTGCGGTATTGCTATGTCTGACGCACGACGTACTATGCCTTACGAACGCACTTCATTTCTAATCAGCGCACAACCTGTATCTTGCGGCTGCAAAGTACTCTTTAGGAGCAAGTAATATTCGACATCCACATTATCACTATTTCTCATCAAAAGTTTTTGCGATCATTTAATAACCATTCATAAAATGGACGGTGGATGGGCGGGGGCGCAAAATTTTCGTTCGCCTAGGGCGCCAATCTTCCTTGAGTCGGCCCTGGTTATAGTTTTCAAGGTACCTCCCGGGTTTGTTGTTAACCTACACCTTAAATGCAAATATTGAGTTGATTTTATTTTGTTTTAGGGTTGACTCCCTTCCTAACGCCCCCCCCCCCCCGGCTTCAATTTGAGGCAAGGCTATAAGAATTAACTATTCTTATTTTGCAGGATGGTTTAGGGTTAACAGTTGCAGTTTCGCACAACTTCAAAGTTTCTTTTAAGGTTTCAGTTTCTGAGTCTATTTCTACTGGCTCGACTCCATGCAGGGCTTCGTACTTCTTAGCTTATGTTTCTTCAATTCGTTGTTCAGTGCGGGCAAGGAGATCTTCAAAATCGTCCATAAAATCAGCACAATTTGTAGGGGTTCGCAAAGTGTAATCTGTGGGATCAGAAGGTGAATGTGTAATGCGGGTATTGACTGGAATCATTACTTTTTTAACATTTAATTGCGTTACTGTTGTCACGTCGTGATAGATTGCTTTGTTTGCTCAATAACTATCAGCTAGGTCCTGCAACTGTCTCCTATCTTTCCTGGCGCGAAATTTTTTTCCTGACCTCTGTCGGAATTTCTTTTTCGAAATTGGTACATGAGACATAATTCTAACTATAAGTACGTGGCTTTTCAGTCGTTAGTTAATTTAAATTAATTTCTGGATACTAAGGACCCTGATTTCTCGAATTGTTATATGTTTTAGTCTATCAGCATTTTCTGCTTGCGGCTCGATGTCCTACCTTAAAAGCATAATCAGCTCTGAAAACACATATAACCATTCACAGGTAAATATTCAAATTTTTTTTCAGAATCAATTTCAATAGAAATATTTTTGCTGTCATTCTATTATCGAGCCGTATGATTTTTAAATTTGCAATAATTTGCTTCGTCCAACCTTTAAGAATTATCAGCTTATTGGTTAAAAGCGTCGAGGTGGAATGCCTTCAGCATGATCAGCTTAGTGCATCCACTTTTTTTCAGCCAAATTTCACAAATTCAGAATGCTGCTTGAATTAAAGACCAACTCAGGGTTGTCCATGGAAGAAAAATCCGAAATTCTCCAAATTCCTCTGTGAATATCTGATTTCTTAGCCCGACAGCTTTTCACCTATATGGTTGGCGTTCTCGTCTTGCCAGCATAGTAAGCTGTGAGAACTAAATCAAATTATCAAAGGAATTATCGAACTTCAGTTCTTTTTTGAAATTTTCTTTTCTTGATCTAAATTGTGATTGTAAAAATAGTACACATGTAAACATAGTAGCGCAGCTACGAAAGGGGTAGGCAGATGAAGGGCCAGACCCCACCGCTGCCACCAACAATCTGTTCCGTACCAAGTTTGTGTTTTTTAATAATTATCTTTAATATTTTAAAATATTGTTGGATAAAATGAAAGAGAAAAAGTAGGTTGGAAATCACCTGACACGTGGAGGCTATAGACCGTGGATCAATTAATCAAAATTCATCCTTGATTATTTATTGTGGATCCGTCCTTATCTGTTTCCTTTCCTCATTCATTACTACCATCCCATTAAAACAAGCTACTTGTATTTAATTTGTAAAAGAATTAGGGAGAGGTGTTTTATTAACAGAACGACTCGACTCAGGTTAAGAATTTCAAATTTAGCAAATTATTTATTCAACTTAGAAATAATATCTCTTTACATTAGAAATCAACCGCGTCGAAAATTTCACCCAATCAAAGCCAACTCATTCATTCGGGTATAAATACAAGTAATACATATACAGATATATAGATATATAGAACGATACAGTTCAGAGTACCACCTTGATCAAAAAGTTTCAGGACTTGATTTTTAAAATCAAGAATACAAGTTCATTCATCATAATCGATAATGCCATCTTCAAAGTATTCCCCATCGACTGCGACGCACTTATGCCAGCGCTTGATCCAATCCTCGAAACATTTTTTATAATCGGTTTGCGGCATAGCCATCAGAGCCATCTTCGATTTTTCCATGACCTCATCTCGGGTGCTGTAACGCGTTCCGCGGAGCGGTTTCTT
>JAUMHM010007260.1:0-17893 GCA_032362435.1 Melikaiella ostensackeni
TAAATATTCCCTTCCATTATCACTATACAAATGAACTATTTTCAAATTAAAATGAGTCTCACTTTTTGCAATAAAATTTTTAAGAACTGAGAAAACATCTGATTTATATACAATTAAATATATAACACAATGTTGTACGTTTAGTCTCGACCTTTTTTGCATTAAACAGCGAAGCAAGTCATGGAAATGAAGGTCAAAAAAAGAAGCGACAATTTTTTTTTGAAACGTTTTGGTCACTGTTTTGGACCCTCATCAGTCGAAAAAACATAATGAAACAAAAACGTAATGAATGTTTTTTTGACTGATGAGGGTCCAAAACAGTGACAAAAAGGTTCAGAAAGAAAGAAAGAATTGCCACAATTCACAATTACTACATGTTATATTATTTGCCTGATTCTTATCTTTTATCATATTATTTTCTACAATAAAATCGACACTAATTGAATTATTCAATGGCTTACCTTTCATCAGGACCTTACCATTTTTTATTACCTGAACTCTACCTGTTTCATTAAATACAACTTTCATTCCAGCATGTTGCATTTTTAGTACTGAAAGTAGATTATTTGGGATGTCGGGATAATAGAGCACATTTTCCATAACTTTCGGGATGCCCAAATTAGTTGTGACCTGGATTGTTCCCTTCTTTGTCGCACTTATGAAGGATCCATTCTTCGCAATGGAAATCTTCATGGGAGGCTGCAATTCAGTGAGGCTGCGGAACAAATCATACCCCTTGACAATATAGTCCGAAGCTTCAGAGTCGAGAAGGAAAGTAACTTTTCCTCTTATTTCAGGTAGACAGTCTCCAGCCATAAATGCAAAACCAGATGTGCTTGTAAATGAAGTCGATGGTTTTTCAGTTATTTGAACATTTTGAACAGTTCTATTTCTATCATTTTTGTATTGAAGTCCTCTTTTGTAGTGGTAACAATTTTTCTTCATGTAACCTTTCCTGCCACAGTGATGAAATTTGACCTCAAATGATTTCTTCTTGGATCTGAAGTTTCGTTCTTTAAATTGTCCCTGACGATAATTTTTCGATGATCTTGAAGCTTCATTGTTATACTTCTTTGCAGTAAACATATCTTTATTTTCAGCTTAAAGCACTTTCACGCTCGTATCTCCGCTTTCATTCTTCAATTTAACATCATGATCAAGAAGTCTTGTCTTTTCAAAAGCCAGGTTCAAATTATCTTCTGATAATGTCTCAATAGCAGTCATTACGAGTACACCACCATATGTTGTAGGAAGAGTTAGAAGTAAATGAGACACCTTGTCTGTTTGATCTAATTTAGACCTGCTGTTGTTAGCTCAGTAATCAAATCATCGAAAAGTGTAAAATGTTTGATCAATGGTGTATCATCAGTCAATTTCCATCCGAGTAATTTCTTTCTGAGAGCTAACTGAGTGGCAAGGCTTTTGAGTTCATAAATAACGTACAAATTACGCGCTATTTTTTTTGCATTAAACTCTGCCTTCACAAAACCGAGAAATGAGAAATTCTTAGAATCAAAAGAGGAGATTAGCTTTTGCTTTACATTCTCACGCATCCCAATATTTTTGCTAATACTTCAACAATCAACGATAGGAATCGAATCTTCGATTCCGATTCCATCGATTACCCCACTCTCCATCACATCTAGAAAAGCCCACAAAAATTAGAAATTTGATTTGAATTATTGAAATTTCATGAAATAAAATAAAATAAATTAATAAAAATTATGAAAATTAACGATAATGGATAAAAATTAATTAACATCAATGGAAATTAATTAAAAGATAATCGACGTAGACTTCGGTGCCCAGAATCGATTCTGACAAACAGTCAATTCCAAATAATCGATTCTCACTCATCAGGAACAGGATTGCGATGTGACGCGTTACTCGAGGTTTTCTAAGTAAATTACATAAATGTCGTAATTTCCGTAGAACACTGTGGAAACCCGGTAAATTACATGGTGAATGTTAATGGCCTGCTAGAAAGTGATTTTACCGACGGGACATTACGTCACTGTATGGCTCAGTTGCGAAAGTTAGGTTATGTTTCCGGTAATTTTCATCATGTAGGAAATTAAAGGGGTAAAATACCTGTTAAATAACTGTAGAAAACCACGTAAATTACCTAGAGTAAACTACGTACCCAACCCTGGTCAGGAATCAATTCCTTCGAGGAAACAAAGTCAATTCTGGGATCCCTGGGTGAAACTCCCATGAAGAATTTTATTGACTAGGAGTTTTCTTTCACGGAGGCCTGTTTTTAATTAATCGTTGAATTAATTTGACACATCGAGTTCGGAACAGGCCCCCAGTCTTAATACATTTTCGAGGGACAAAGTTTTGGGTACGAAGGTTCAGGAAATGTCCGCTGAGAGAGCCAAAATTGACGTCAACACAAACGCACCTGTTGTTAATAATAAGCGCCGTACTTATATGTGGGTTATTGTACTTTTCCGGCATGATTTTTTAGGTTATTATTTATAATAATATTCATCGTGCAATGACGTGCTTATCTGCCAGTGCTCTGTAAGTTCTTTTGCTCATTTTCCTTCTCCTGCTGAAGCAAAGGAACGTTTTTTAAAATGGGTAGCAGCAATTGGCAATGCGCCGCTCTTGAGTCTTCCGTTAGGCGGAATCGTCGTTAAAAGTATGTGTAATGGTGTTGAAAGTGTGTCTAACGCCTTTTAACACTTTTCTTATAATTTCTAATCACTTTTTGAAGTGTTTTCGACGAATTGTCAGAACAGCGTCCTCTAATTTACAGCACGTTTGCGTATGTTTCATCATTGACGACACATTTCTTTGTATTCAGGCTGGGTCGACTCCCATGGGCGCGTTTGTCCACTTATACTTTTGTAGTTATCCACCTCCTGTTAGATGGCTCTACTGTGAAGTCAGAAGTGGGAATAATATTTTGTTCAAATATTTTCGCACCCACCATTTCAATGCCTTGTGAGGTTATGTCGCCAATGTAGCTGCATGTCATCGTCAAGCTTATGCGTTCTCTATTTCTTCATCTACTGGAGAATTAATGCATAATTGTTCAAAATTATACCGAAAAAATGTTGCAGATAATATTTTTTCCACATTTTTCGTTCTAAATTTGTATAATTTTGCATTAATTCGTTCATTTCCTGTTATTTTAAATTCATACTGCATATTCAAATATATAAACATATACGTGCTCTAACTCGTAACTACATTTTAGTTCGCGACTCCCTTGTAGATGCGCTACTGTTAGTATAAAAGGTTAAATGCGCTCATGGGAGTCGACTCAGCCTCTTTGTATTGAGAAAAAATGTGGTGCCCCCATCGGACATTCACTGATACTTCGTACACAAGTCACCAAGAAACTTTGTCCCTCGGAAATGTACTGAGGCTTGGATGGCCTGGTTCGAATCTAGGTTATTGACCAATCAGATTTGCCATAAACCAACAAGGTGACTAGAAATTAATCCTATTTAAAATATTAATTCATCGATTAATTCAAAACGTGCCTTTGAGAAAAGGTACCTTAACACAACACAAACTGCATGGACTTCCCTGCCACGTAAAAGTGCGTAAAACATTGCATTGTTTTGTACAACGAAAATAAATCGCACTGATCAAAATAGTCTTCAAGCACAGTGATTAACTGTTCGACCTTTGTTATAAAAATGATATTGCATATAATACATATTTCATAACATTTTCTTTGTTCATAAATATTGTTTCATAAAGTTTTCATATATATAGGCTCGATGGGCTCTATATAGGCTTGAATATTAAATTTTCCAGTTTCTTAAACAGACGAAAATTAAATGAAGTGATCTCTAAATTTTGAGAACCAAATTTAAAATATTTTCCTGTTCATTAAATAGCTTAAAATCCAAACTTAATATAACGTAAAATTATCAGTAAATGAAATTCAGGATATACTAATTAGATCAAGAATCTTCTTGGTAGTGGGGATTAATATTTTCAACAAACTCTGATAATTAACAAATACTAAAGTTATTCCTTCATGTGAACGAAATTCAAGGTGGCCGCGGTAGCCGCTGGACCGGAAAACCCGAGGAATAACCGGAAATTTATTGATACTGGGGAAAATCAGAGTCCCAATCCTGTGGAAAACCGGAAAAAGAGTCTTGAGCTGCCAGACCGCGGACTGGCGGGAATTTAGAGAAAATTGTATAAAAACCTTTTTAATCACTTCAAGTGTCCCTGATTATAGATGAGGATCGTCCGGGAAAAAGTTGAAGAACAACAACATTATAATAAATAACACTAACTTCATATCACATGAAATTATGTTATTTTTAATTAATTAAACATGGAGTAATAGTGAGGAGACCAAACGACAATGCGCGCGCGAATGAAAAATGAACTTTGAATTTTGGGACATAGTCTGCGGGAGGACGAACGCATTAACGTTACCGTTACTTCTTAAAAATATATAACGCGTTACCGTTAGTTTTCAAAAAAAGTAACGCGTTACATTGACGTTACTTTTTTTTATTAAGTTTTTAATAGACAATTTTAAATTTTCACACTTTAAACAGATTGATTTTTCAAAAATTGAAATTGTCTTAAAAATTAACAGTTGACCGATTTCATATAAAATCAGGCAGTCTGTCCCTGGTGATATCACAGAGTTGTTTTTGGATAAAATATATTGCTTTCCAAGGTCTACTTGAATATTTAGATGAATTATGTAAGAATTAACGAAAATTTTCATTAAAATGTTCAATCTTGAGAACGGATTGTCATAATTTAATTTTCTCTGAACACCATTTTATTAATTTTTATAATTTTTTAAGTATCATCAAGGGATTTGAAAGAGTGTAGATTGCACTACAACTGGTCAGGAATTTTAAATTAATAATCTGTATATTCTTCTTAGCTTACCTTATTATTAATTTTGAACAACAAACGTAATATTTTCAAAATAAGAATGGATCCTGCTATGCCAAACAATAATTGAAGCACCGAAGCATAAAAATAAAAGTGTTTTATTCAGGATGACTGAAACAAACCATTTTTTCACTTTGAGTATTTTTGTCCTCTTATTCACAAAAAAATAAAACGCCTGTTCGCTCATTTCTTTTGTGAGCATTGATCGAATGATAAAAAATCTTTCTATATTTGGAAAATGTTTTTTTAATCATTTATATAATTGTTTTCTCGATTTGGCCATTTCCATTGATTTGCAATACTATATATTTATCTAAGCCTTGAAAACATTTTTTTTTAAATTCAAATAAAGAAAGAAAAAAAACTGAATCGAGACATATTTAAATGATTATGATTTTCAACAAAAAAATATCTGTTTCAGTTTTTGAATGTAATATTCTTCTTATGTAGAAAATCCCAAAGTAAAAAATATTAATGCTAGTGTGAAGAAGAGGATATATTCACTAATCATAAAATATTTTATGTTCTTTTCATCTTGTCCGAGAGATCGTTTACACACTATTTTTTCAATTTAAAAGGATCCCGGGTAAAAAAACTTTGTTATGGGATCGATCTAGGAAAACATCTGGGAAATCGTATGGGAGTGATCTCTCAGATAGTATAGTAAAAGTATGGTAACTGAGACTATCCCATACTTCATGTATATTTAAATAGAGTATATTGAATGTGTAGCTCAAATATAGCTAAAGTGTATCTGAGAAGTATAGCTGCAGCATAACTGAAGTATATCTCTCAAGTATAGCTCAAGTATGTGAAATAAGTCTACATAAGTATAGGAAAAGGATGGCTATAGTAGGTATAGCCGTATTATTGATGATGGGAGATATAATCGGATATCTAAAGTACACAAAAATAGAGATCTAGAATCATGATTTTCACAATATAAAAAAATGTTGTCTTTAACTTCTGAAATAAGTAAAATTCAAGTAAGTAAACTGTCAATTGTAACATGAATTGCTTGACTTTATATTATGCAAAATTTAACATTAAATATTTCACCTAAATGATAGTTCGATTAAATATTTTTATGCTAATAATACTATGGTTGGGAATAAAAGACTCTGGATCTTTTGCCAATATATGGTATTAGAATCATATGAGTTTTCCCTTGTTTTAAAGGGATATTTTCCCTTTTCTCTTCTTCTCTTGTTGCAAACGCAAAGTTTCAAAATTTCCGGACCAGCTGTCATTTATGATACATTATGTTCATCCCGTTGCTAGAATATCTTGAAAAACAAATGAGTGCCATTCTACTCGTATGTCCGATCCTTTAGCCGTACTTAAGTATAAATGAAGTATAGTCTATACTTTAGCTATACTTAAGTATAGATGAAGTATATCCCAAACTTCAGCTATACTTCAGCCATATTATATCTTCACTATTTCAATTCATTTGAAGTATGGGATTGTCTGCTTTGCCATACATTTTATATACTTTGGAAAGTCAATGATTGATCATTCCCATACTTATAATTTTTACTGGGGGTGTTATTTTGAACGTTTTTTGGAATACTTAAATTTTGAAGGTTTACAATTTAAAATTATTTAATTTTAAACAGTGAAAATGACAGCGTGAATTTATTTTTCGACCGAAAATCTTATAAATTATTATCTTATAAAGTATGTCTTGCTTCCGAAATTGTTAAAATGTGACGGTATTCAACTTAAAAGTTGAATTTTGTAGACTTACAGTACAAATTAAGAAATATTGAGTTGAAGGCCGCTGATTTAATACTTTACCATTTTGAATGTTTCATTTTGCACGCAGAAAAAAAATTTGTTAATGTTACAGAGGTCCTACGTTAAAATAGTGGCGGCATAGCTTTTCTGTAGAGCTTACAGAATTTCTTGTAATCTTTAAAGAATTTCTAGCTTAATTTTGAAGCCTTTAGAATTAAACCTATTCAAATTCCAGTTTGCACCTAGGTATTACATTATTGAACGTTTGAACTTAAAAGTGCTGAATTTTAAAGGTTTTAAATGTTCATCTTGAAAATGCTTCGAATTCAGAAGAGTTCCACTTCAACTGATTTAATTTACAGTTTAGATTTTATCACTTTGAATTCAAAAATAAATTATTCAATCAGAATTTTTAAATTAAAGGTGAACTTCAATAGGCGCTTTTTTGCAGGGTGGAAAATACACCGGATTCCACTTGAACGTGGATATACTACCTATAAACCCCAAGAATACAAAAAAAAAGTGAGACTCAATTTCTCAAAAATGGAACAATTTTATCCAAACGAAAGCTACGTCTGTAAATCTATTAAGAAAATAAAAAGATGCACCCAGTGCTACATGGTATTATACTGTGGAGAGGATCATCAAAAGCAGCATGGGAAATACCACAAGGACATATGCAAGGTGATATCCACTATGATGAAAGAAAAGAAAGTCTCTCATCTTCTCATTCACGCCTCATTCACGATAGAATCTGCTCAATAATAAAAAATCGTTTAGATTTGGTTATGCGAAAGGAGAAGTAGGATTGGAGGACATTAAAATCAGCCGTCGAAGCAATTGGAGCAGGGACAACATTTCCAGAATTAGGAGACTTACCCACGTCCATGAGAGAATTCATGGATTTGTATACTCAGCCTGAAATCCCCATTTCAGAAAACTTGAAAATCTTTCAATCGCAATTGTTCAGCATTTCATTAATGCTATTCAGCGCTTTGCAAACACTGAGCATCCAGTCTTCTGAAATAGTTCTTCACGTGGACGTTAGTGACTTTAATGCTGCGATAAATATTGGGAATTACTGGGAAGCTCTGCTACATTTTCTCCTTGACACAAAAATTCTAATGATTGTTCACATCGACGGGACGATAACTCACAAAACTGAGGTTTCTCTTTGTAAGAAATGTCGTTCCAGCAAGAAGCGATTGTTCGTAGAGGCAAATTCGATTCCCCACGAACGATATTTAATGCAGAGGGATTACCAGAAACCAAATTCAATTGCATATCTGAATGTAGATTTTCCAGAAAAAAAGATTTTAGGCGACAAATTTGGGAAAGGACATCCGTGAGAATGAGCAAAGTAACCTATCCAGTCGTAATAACAACTCTTACGGAACGAGGGACTTTCCTAGTTAGAGAAATTTTAACAGCTTCCACTAATAATTTTCTGATTCTATACGACGGATACAACAATTTTGCCCCTTTAACTTACCTTGAGGAACTTGAGGATGGAACTGCTGTACGGCTTTTCCAATTTATGATTGTCTTCAAACATCAAAAGGCTCAGTCTGCGTCAAATAATCCCTCTGAAACTAAAGTGAACCGCCCTCGCTCATTTTTCTATGCAACTGTTTGTCAGGTTTGTCGTTCTGTTAACCCAAAAGTAACGTGCAATCGCTGCCTGATGATTTTTTACTGTGGAAATAAACATCGCGACGAGCATCAAATCCATCACCGGGATCTCTGCAGGGTGATTTTGAGCATGCTCAGTGAAATGGGAGCTCCAAATCTTTTCGATAAATCGAAAACTGCTGATCCGGAATTGTGGCTGCGAGCAAAGACAGATCTGATGAAAAAAGCGAAATTAAAAATTAGGAGGAATCTTCAGGAATATGAAGAGCAGATGTTTCTTTTCCCGAAAACCTGCATCGTTCGTCATGAGAGTGACTTGAGCGTACTGAGGAATTGCGAATGTGGGGTAAGAGTATCTTTCTTCAACGAATTCAACTTTAAACATTTCTGTTAGATAATATTAGAAATATCAGTTTTTGGCTTTCAAAAAGTTCCATTTGAAATCGTGCAATTGCGAATTTTTAATTTAAAAATAATTTATTCGTAAGTCCTTAAAAATTTAAACTATTCGATATTGAATACCTATGCAATTTTATTGTTCACCTTTTAAGGCTCAAATAATAATTTCGTTGACAAGTTTCATTCTATTATTTTCACGTTACTGAGAACGATGTTCGTTGAGTTTTATTCTACTGATCTTTTTTGTTAATTTTTGGAAAGTTTTTAGTTTAAAGTTATTTATTCTCTGAGGCTTCCAAGTTAAAAGTGTTTTAATTAAAAATCCTTTCAGTTTGAATATATTTGAATTAAAATACCGCTGCGAAATTATATGGATGTATTCATTTGTGCTTAGTTTATGAGCACTTTGCTTCCTCACAGGCATAAAATAAACTTGCTTCCTAATAAAGGGAGGTTTGTTTCACTAACAGCAAAAAAACTGACACTTTTTTCATCAACTTGAAGTTTCTATTTTATACCGAAAATCTTATTTCCAGAAAATCAGAGATACCATAAAAAGATAATTTAATGTGTCTTGTTGCAGCAAATCATTTTCAAAATTATGATTTTTTTTAAAGAGATCCGTAAGTTATAATTATGATTTTCAGTAGATGTCAGCAAAGATTAACAAATTATCCTGATGACATTTTTGACATGAACACAAATTCAAAAAGGTCTGAGTATTAATAATCAAGTAGATTATGTAAGGATCTTTTTGGAATAGAGCGGAATGATTTTTAATATCTTTTTCGAATTCTTTGACTTTTTTTTTCCATGTTCAACCTCCAGAAAAATCCTTAAAAATATCTTCAATAGGCAAATATGAAATTTCCCAGAAGTTAGTTATATAATTCGGAAAAAAATTGGAAATATTCACGATTTTTACGATAAATTCTTCAAAAATTGATGAATAATTATCGCTTTTGTGTTATTTTGAGAACATAATTATTGCATCATACGTTCTTTAAAATTCAGGAAACTTCTATAAATAACCAAAACATGATATGAAAATAATATTGTCAGATTTACTGTGTAATTATACTTCGGTCCGAGGCAGTTTATTTAGTTCATGACGAAAAAGTATATCAAGCTGATGTTATTACATTTGATATTAGAAGTTTCAAATATTTATAATTTAAAACTTTTAAAATATCAGACAAACGTGTTGTTTGATTTCAATAAAAATCATTTCACGCATATTTTCTATTAACATTATATCGAAAAACATACCTATTTCTCATATTCCATTTCATTTTGTCTATATAGTTTTATTAAACAAACAGAATCGTCTATATAACCAAATTGTTGAGCGGGAAGCGCGAGTGCCGCAATGAGAATGTAATCGTCAAAACCACAGGTGCTTTGAGAGCCTTCTTCAAAATCAGATTGAAAAAACGTTCAGTTCCACTTTATGACTGTAGTTCATTTGGTTTTTGAATTACAGTTTTAGATTTAAATTAGAATATTTCTGATATCAAAATGAATTCGAAATGGACGCAAATATGACGTACGATGACAAGCGCGAAGTGCGAGAGCGCATTCGCGCGCCTTAGGCACGCTGAATCTTGGCACGAAGCGCTGCACGCAATGAAAATGTGCCCGTCGACGGCAGGCATATTTTTTATTAAAGGTTTAAAATTAAATAATTTTAAATTATGCAATAACTTTCGAAATTGAAAAATACTTGAAGCATTATCTTTAAGTTAAAAACGTTGAAAATCGGATAATAATTTCAAATTCAATGATTAAAAGTTGAATAATTTGATATTTCTATTATATACTCTCAAATCCATACAATGAGAAATTATTAGTATCATTGGATAGAATTTCCTTAGAATTCTGTTTTATTCAATTTTGTATTGTTTATTCTTTCAATTATTTCTCTATGCATACGTATAGTGGTTGAACTAGTTTTCTTGCAACGTATAAAAAATTGGATTTCCCTGTGTGAAACTTGTACTCTGCTTTCTAACGAAATAAATTTGCTAATATTTGAGTGTCCGATATTAGGCTTTTCTAAATATCTTGAAAATTTGAGTTTTCTAGTAAATCCGAGGCTTGGCTTCAGTTTGACGATGACCCTTAACTTTCAAATTGAGGGGTACATATCTTCTAGAATCAGTATAATATCATCCAACTAATTTTAATTGATTTTTTTTTAAGGTAAACCTCTGCAAGATTCACATGGACGATTCGAAACACAAAGAACTCTGCAGTGTTTTGACACTGGCTTTTGAATTAAATACCAGCGGACAACTACAGGCTCTAAATACAATACGAACAAGTTCAGATAACAATGAAAGTTCAAGTCCGCCATCTTCAATGCGAGGCTTCTTAGATTCACATCTAATATTAAAGGAAGAAACTCTAGAGCAAAGTGTAAACTTCAGGACATGGCCACGGCTAACTTTTTAACCGGACCCTTGACTCTTCTCTATGCTATCAAAAGATTGAATTATAAAATCAACTCTTCGATAGTGATTCATATAATTGGAGCCGGTAGTCAAGATATTGCGGCTGAGAGTTGTTGGAAAGTTTTCTTGAAGTGGCTGAGACGTCTGAATACTTTAAAGATTGTTTTCATCGGAGCAGATGTTCCGACTTGCCTAGATAATGAAGAGAACGGCAATACGTATATGTTTGGTGTCTCTCTAATCGAAATAAAAATTTTAAAAGTTCAATACTATGCTCTACGATATGACGAATATTTGAAGAGTAAATCCTTCATCAAACCGAATATCATTCTTGGTTGCAATCTCGATATCCACGAAAGCGAATTAGGGATTTCTGAGTGCACTTGGAAAGATACAACTTTGACTTTGGAGAAAGTGAGTGTTTCTTTCATTTTAACGGCAGGGACCAAAGAACGAGCTGAAAAGGATCACAAAATGTTCTGCAAACTTTTGGAAATGTATGCGGATTACAAGTTTTGTGAAGTCAATCCCTATGCCGCATTAAGTCCTGAGAGCAATTTTGAAACTGAAGGTGTGCGTTATTCTAACCAGTACATCATTATTTATGATGGAAAATACAAAGAATCGGCCAAATTGAAGAAAGGAGAAGAAAATAAATTGGGAGGCAAGTCATTGAATGTGGGGAAGTCTAAACTAGAAGAGAAGTTTTCTGACTGTAAAATTACCAAGGATTAAGGGATACTTTAAGGATTAAATTTGTAGAAGTTTTCGGAAGGAAGATAACGTATCATTAAGAAATGTATATTTAATATGACTATATTTTTTTAACGCTTTGGCAAAGTATTTCGTGTTCATTTTTTTGTATTTTCAGTACAATACAATAAATGATTGAATGTGACTTTTTTTGTCCTTCATTTATTATCCGAAACTTAACATGCATATTTGATCAGTTTAGCGTGTAAAAAGTTTTTGTTTTCATATTTTGAAAGTAACGGGAGTTCCAAACACTTCCGAACTAGGGGAGTGGTTATAACCACCAGCAATTTTGACTTGACCCTGAATTAAAAAATCAATAACAAAATATACAAAGAATAAAAAAAAGCGAAAGTGCATATAAAAAAGAAACAGAAATCAAGTCTGATTCTGCCTGGATACGACCTAGTATTTAGCACAATTGAAATCGATATACATTTTTCTAATAGTAATAGAAATATGATAAATGTATGATTGTTTATAATATTTTTAAATTCCTCACCAATAATTCAACAACAATAAAAGGTTAATCACAACTGCACAACATTCTCGGAAGACCGTGAAATAAAAACCTTACAACTATGTAATTGTTTGAATAATCTTTTTTTTCCTAATTCAAGAAACTCCTGGACATATTGCTGAGCCAAATCTAACGATATCCTTGGGTTTTGAAAGGACTATTATATGGTGTCTACTCACCTAGAAAACCTGGAAAACCTTGAAATATCAGGGAATCTCTTGGATCAGGGAAAGTCAGGGAATTTTTTTTGAAGTAAGGGAATTTTTTGAGCGTGCTAAAATTTCTTTTAAAAATTGTATTATTCAATTAAATAACGATGCTTTTCATTTTTTAAAGTAAATTTATAGTACTGAATTCATACACATTTAAATCAAACTTCTTTTCAACTTTTTCACTAACATTAGGAAAATATATTTGATTGGAAATATTAATGTGTTAAAAATGCACAGAATTTTTAGAACATATGAAAATAATAAAACAATATATTTGAATTATTCATCAAATTCATGGAATTTAGCAACAAATTTAAAAATTTGTTTATTTTGTTTTTGGTATTATTCATTTCTTTTATTATTTAGTAGTGATAATATGGGTATATGTATAATATCCTATAATCATAAAATTCCTAAATGCTCGAGCCACTAAGAAATTTCTTGTCCTTTTATAAAGTTACTTTCATAAATTAAAGAACATTGTTTTTTAATTTTATATTTAAAAAGTACCATTCCGACCCAGTTAGATATTTATGAGGACTGAGCAAACATTTATTATAATTAACACGCGTAATTCTTGTATACTTATTCGTATTAGAAAAAAATTCGCAATTTTTAAATGAATTTAGTTAATTACAATTTCACAATTCACTTATAGACAATTGAAGGGATTATTCAAATATTATGTAATACTTTGAAGGGGTGTAGGGTCAGAATTTCTTCTTAAAATACGATACTTAATATTTGAATGGCTCCGTATTAAGAAAAACTATACTTGGAGTTTTTAATGAAATCAACTCGTAATTCTTTTTGAGTTTGAAAAGTTCAGCTTGTAACATTTTCATGTATGGAATCATTCAGTTTACAATGTGTAATTCTAAATTCCTTTAATTATACATTTTTTCATTTTTCCGTCCTACAACTTTTATAATCGTTAATTTTCAAATTAAAAGTTTCCATTTAAAAACCGTTCTAATTTTAAAATTCCAATTTTCAAAGTTTTTTGGAATAGTTAAACTTCAAAGTTGGACCATAGAAAATTCTTCAATTTTGAATTCGATTTTAACCAGTAGAAATGACTGACTGCGTGAATTTATTTTTTCACCGAAAATATTGTAAAATCATACCTTATAAAGTAATGACTTGCTTCAGTAATATTAAAATGTGACGGTAATCAATTTCAAACTGTTAAATTCTCTTAATATTGTGCCGTTTTGAATGTTTAATTTGGAGATGTCTAATTTTGAAGCCTTTAGAATTAAAGCTGTTCAAATTGCATTTTCCACTTGTTACATTATTGAACGTTTAAACTTGAAATTTATAAAATTTTAATTTTTCAAGTTCGTCGTTTAAAAGCTTCAAATTCAGAAGAGTTTCACTTTGACTGCTTTAATTTGCAACTTTGTGGCAACGATCGATAAGCAGTCTCAATTCAAATATTCAAGTTTATGAGTAAAAGTCCTTAGATATAATTTAAAATATTACTAAGGGGGAGAGGTATGGAATGAAGGGAAAGATGTATTCATAAGGAACTCGATACATAGAGAAACAGATTGGAAGAGTAGCAGGGCCGTACCGACGACCTCGGGGGCCCCGGTGCGAAACTCCTCGGGGGCTCTTCCTCTTCAAAATTGGCTTCTAAAAAAAAGTCAGAACTTGCTACATTATTGCCCCCAGCTGCGGTATATCAATTTTTTGGTGAAGCTTTTTGGTCCTGGGGTCCCTTGCACCCGGGGGCCTCGGTGCACCGCACTGCCTGCACCGGCCTTGTTACGGGCCAGGAGAGTAGAATACTACTGAACCTGATAGGAGAGGCAGGGTGCTTATTCTGTAATGGCAATACGAAGGGGGACGAGGATGGCGAAATAACGTTCACAGGTAAAGGGGAAATCGTGGTGGTCTACATTGTAGCAGAAGATAGAATAAGAAAGCTGATGGTTGGAATGGAAGTGGATAATGAAAGGCCCTGAGTATTTCCCGGTACTAGTGACGTTAAGAGGTGGAAGTTCCAAGCCTTTTAGAGGGGAGAGGGAAGGATGGAAGGAAAGGAAGGTAAACATGGGCCGATGGGCGGGAGGTAAATTGAGAGAATTCAGAGAAAAAATAAAGAATGAGAATCTAAGATGTATGAAAGAGGAAGGGGTAGACGAGATAATAGAAAGAATGAAAGGGGTGATTGGGAAGATAAGGGAAGAGGTAAGGCTGAAAGAAGAGGGAGAAGGAGTGAGAAAAGGATGGTGGGATGATTATTAGGGTAAAGGTAGAATGAAAAAGTGTGTAAGAAAATGGAAGAAAGGAGAGACTGACAAAAGGGAGTACAATAGATAAAAAAGAGGTTATGAGAGAATGTTGAACAAAAAAGGCAGAAGTAGATGGAAAGATACGTGGATGAGGTAGAGGAAGCAGTAAAGGAAGGAAGGGAATGGGAGATGATACGTAGGGAAAGAGGAAGAAGGAAGGACGTGAATGAGGAGATAAAAATAAGTGAGTAGACAGAGTACTTCAAAGGATTGTGGGGGGTTGAAGAACGAAGGATAAGGGAGAAAGGTGTTAGAGGGAGAAAGGTATTAGAGGGAGAAAAAAGAAGAAGGGAATAACATAAGCAGAGAAGAAGTGAACGAGGCAATAGAAAGGCTAAAAAGATATCATGCAACAGGAGAATATGGCATGGAGAATGAAGTGCTAAAGTATGGTGGGGGAGGAGTGAGAGAAGAGATATGGAGAATCTGCAACAAAGTATGGAGAGGTGCAGGATGGCCTGAAGCATGGGTGGCGAAACTAGTGATACAGCTAATATTGAAAGAAAAGGGTGAAAAGGTAGAGGAATATAAAGAAGTCACACTCATGTCGGTGGGTTATAAAATCTATCAGAAAGTTCTCAGGAACAGGTTAGGAAGACAGGTAGAAGAAGAAGGAAGAATTCCACACAACAAGACGGGCTTTAGGAAAGGAATGGGAACAACTGATAACATTTATGTCCTAAACTATCTAGATAATAGGAATTCGGGGCGGAATATAGGAAAACTAGTGGCCTCGTTCGTGGGCTCAAAAGCAGCGTTCAACTCAGTGATCAGAAGGGTGCTGTGGCAAACTATGAAAGAGAGGGGAGTAGATAAAGGGCTGATTGAAAGAATAAAATAAATTTTTATGGAGACTAGGTTCAGAGTGAGGATAGGATATGAAAAAGGAGAGGAATTCTTAACTCTGGACAGGAAGAGGGCTCAGACACGGTTGTCCGTTGAGTCCGCTATTGTTTAGTATATTGTTGGTAGACTTGGTGGTAGTAGTAGTAGTAGTAGTAGTAGTAGTAGTAGTAGTAGTAGTAAAAGCTTAACGAGAAAGGAAAAAGAGGTATGATCCTAGGTAGCAGTAAGCTCTACTCTTGATCATATAGTATGCGGGTGATGTTGTACTGTTAGCAGAGGATGAAAGAGGGATGAACTTGATGATGAGAGGGTTTGCAGAATACGTGAGAGTGAAGGATTTAATGGTAAATGTAAGTAAGACCAAGATAATGTGTTTCAGGAATAGAAGGAATAATGTAGGGTACAAATGGAAGATTAACAGAAAAATGGTGCAACTAGTGGAAAAATTCTGTTACATAGGGTTCTGGGTTGAAGCAGGGGGCGGCCACGAACTGTAAGTGAGGAAAAGGATGGAGTGTGTGAGAAAAATAATGGGCCAAGTGTGGTGCATAGTGAACAGAAGATTCAAGGACGATCGCAGGATGAGAATATGGATGTTCTATGCGCTAGTCTGGGCAGTCTTGTGTTATGGAGTGGAGAGTTGGGGTTGGGAGGAACATAAAAGAGTGGAAAGTCTTCATGAAAGATTTTTGAAGTGGGTCATAGGGGTGAGTTGGAGCTGCCCAGGATATATGTTGAAAGGAGAAATAGGAAGAGAAAAGTTGGTAGTTAGGCAACTTAAGAGAGCTTGGAAGTTTGAAGGGAAGCTGAAAAGAGGAGCGGGGAGCTTAAACTGCACCAACATGCCTAAGTGAGAGTCGGATTAGAGAGAGGATATAGAATACTGGCAGGATATAGAATTGGAAATGGTGAAGAGGCAGGGAGAGGAATGATTCAGGACTATTATGGAATCAAAGTACAATCAATGGTATAAGATGATTAAATCGGCGTGGGAACCAGACTACCTCAAAAAGTTGAAAAAAAGAGTAAGTGGAATAGGACGATGCAATTCAGAATGGGGAAAGGAGTGAGAGCATATAGATACTGGATGGAGGAACAGGAAGAATTATGTAGAATGTGCGGTTATGAAGTGGAGTCTTGGGACCATGTGTTAGAAGTATGTACTGGAGAGGAAGAGAAAGGCAGAAGTGTGAATGACTGTGTGAGAGGAATCCTGGATGGAAATGGCCAGGGAGTGGAATGGATGAAAAGACTGGAAGAAATGAGGATAAACACTGGGTGGGAAACAAGATAAAGCCAAGAGTTTGTCTTGAGGAAAAAAATAAATTGGAGAAGCAAAGTAAAAAGTCGAGAAAACTATGAAACTAAAATAGTAAAAAGGAGATGTTGCGGGTTTCAATCGCATGCAATACTAAGAATCTTGCCGACGTTTCGTGAACATTGCAGTTGACTTCTTCAGGGATAACCTGAAACTGAAGCTTCAGGTTATGTTCTTCTTTAATATACTCTCTGGAATGCCTGTGATTGGCCAAAGCGCCCCTCGTGGGGACTGGTCGAACCTGATTGGCCAATCAAGTCTTTTTTAAAAAACCCGAGAGGACGGAAAGCCAAATTGGATCGGTATTATATCCGTTCTCCATATTGATGTTACTAGGGTGTTTTAAGATTTCGATTGCTCCTCTATATTTTCTTGGAAAAATATTGCATGTTTTTGCGATGACGATTGTTTTGTCAAATAAAATTCTATGTCCTGTTTTGATATGATGCTCAGCTAGTATTGATTGCGTGGAATGTTTTAGCCTGACTTTACTCTCATGTTCTTTTACACGTTGGCTCACCGCTCTCCTGGTTTTTCCAATGTAGACTTTGCCACAAGAGCAAGGGATTTTATATACGTCCGGATCACTAAGAGGTTCCTTTTTATCTTAAGGGTTGCTTAGAAGTTGTCCTATTTTCGCAGGTGGTTTAAATATGGTTTGGATGTTGTGTTTGTTGAGAATTTTTCCTATTTGCTCTGTGATACCTTGGATGTAGGGTAGGATGGTGGTCGTTTTTCTCTCTCTTTCTCTATAAGGTTGTGTTGACTTGTTTTTTTTAGTGTATTTTCTTATTGCTTTATCAATTTGTTTGTTTTTATAATCGTTC
>JAUMHM010007277.1:0-17892 GCA_032362435.1 Melikaiella ostensackeni
AAAAAATTCATCATCCAGTTTGGCAGTTTATTATATAGGTTCACTTTGTAAAATTATCTACCAACTTGAAATTTTTTTCACTTGATGGAAATTCTTTACTTTCAATTATATGTTGTCTTTTGAAGGAAATGAGACGACGTGTATTTTACCGTTAATAACGTATATTATCAAAAAATTGTCCAAGGATTTCTTCAGAGTGTGATATTTTGTAAACTAAACTTTCGGATTCTAATAGAACTTTTCCGGGAGATTCAGTTGAGCTCTTGGATCATGGACTCACCTAACTCGCGTACTATTTTACAAAGTATATATTTTAGTCAATTTTTAATGAATCTATCTAAAATATTCCAGAAATTTTTTTTAACTATATAGAACAACTTTCTCGGTGGAAGTTGTTTCAAATTTAAACTTGCCTCGATACTTTTTGTGTGCGAAAGTAGAAAAATGTGATTACCGATCGGCCTTAATTTTCAGTTGGCTATTATTAAACAAAAGGTCATTTTCAACTTTTTATTATTTGCAGGCATTCGCCGAGTATACTTTATATGTGTATCTCGAATTTCAGACAGTTTCAATAATATTTGTACGAGTTATGATGATTTATGTTTTAATCACTTATTGAATATCAGTAAAAAAAAATTCTTTCCAGTTTTTGATTTTCATTCCTCGAACTAATTTTAGCACATAAGAATTGTAAATAGAAACTGCCTAGTTATTGTAGAGAAGCCTATATTTAACAAATTAATTTGGTGAATTTGAGCATTCCTGATTCTTGAGACCCGAAGACCAACGCTTTTAGTGTTTTCGAGCGTCGGTCGAGTTATTGAATTTGATTGCTCAAGTGCAGAAAATTTTTCATTCAAATACTGTAAAAAAATCAAAATTGCGATTCTAACACAACATTTAGGAATATTAAAAGTATAAAAATAACAAAATGCTATAATATTAATTCACGAATTAATTGACAAGAAATACATTCTTTTCTCTCACTTCTCCAGTAAAATATGATATACAATATACTTGAGGTCTTAACTTTTGATATTTTTTGTATAATTTGGACGTATTTATTCACAAAATTGATATTTATCAACTTACACGTGGAAAGAAGAATATGCTCCAACAGTAAGGGCTCTTGCAATTCTTTCATTGTTAATGTAAGGGGAAAAATTAGGAAGGGTATAAGGCCCCATGTGGGGATTTTCCGATTATTAATTATTGGTACGTAATTAATTTCTTCACGTCACTTACACACGGCCCCTGACTAGAAAAATAGATACTTTTACCACCAAAAAAAAAAATCATATTTCCTATACTTTTGCCAAAACGGTAACGAAAGTTTCAATTCTTATGTAAAAAAATGGTTGCTTTTCCCGAAATTTTTATTTTAAAAATGTTCAGAATGAAAAGTAAGGGAATATTCTCATTTCTTAAGACTACACGAGATAACGATCTGCCTTATAAATATTTAATGCTTTCCATACAATTTATACGTGAAAAGTATTGAAAATTACACACATTCCATTTTCATACCTGCAAAGTTCTGAAATTTTTACAGAGATTTATTTGAAAGGAAAATGTATTAACAACCCTCTCGTTTATTTTATAATCCAAAATTCACTTTTACAGAGTGACAAGGAAGGTTTGACGCACCCTGCAGAATATTAAAGATGCGGCTCATTAAAAAAAGTATTTTTGGATCATCAGTCTCTTTATAAATTATGTATACTTAAAGAACTCTCAATAAGCGGGACAGATAATTCACACTAATTTATAACAATTCACTTCGAATATCTCCCTAAGTATGCATATATAAAAATAATTACGATAAAAAATCATTTTAATGAGCCGCGTCTTTTATATTCTGTGTATAGTTTTGCGTCATGATCTGCCGTTTTCGAGAAAAATTGATTTTTCTGTAATAACAGACCAATTTATTTTTCCTTCCACGTGGTTCACGTTTAACCCACGAGGAACAAAAAGATCGAAAATGCACGTTGAGATTTGGACTTACTTTTATTCAAGCACCTCTAATATTCATATGCTTCTAATTTATAAATAAACAAACATTTTTTCTACATAAAAGATAGTATTATGCTATTAGCGGTATATTATTACAAAATCTTCACATTAATTACTCAGAATAATTATCAGAAACTGTTTGAAATACACTCAAAGTCCCTAGTAAGTCATTCCGCAATATGTTATTCCGAGAATTTCGTTCGAGGATCAGGGGTGCAAGGTGTGCAGAGAGCGGCATTCTGAAGCCAGCATACTCGTCCAGTACCGCACTAACAATGCGGGCGATTCCACGCAAGCGCATCATTTCGTCAGTTCGCACGGTCCGCACTTCGCTTCATTCGCTTTCAGTGTTTACGTTATGTGTTACAAAAATATCACAGGAAAACAAGAGGAACGTTTATCCTTCAAAACAAACAAACATTTAAAGAAATTTAATAAATATTTTTTACTGCGAACAAAAATCACATAGAAATGGTTCATGCGGCCCTGATTGTTGACATTGGAGTCGGTCGGCTATATGTCTAAGGCCATTTTAGGCAAGAACCAAAATCGGACCTATATTGGAATTTCAGTGTAGTTTGTTTAAACAATTGAAAATTACGTAAAAATGTTGAGACATTTTTCTCTTGACCAACATTAATAATTTATGGAAAAAATTCATAGTAGAATTCTCAAAACTGTAGATTAAGTGCAAAATCGACATTTTTCGATTCAGGGGCACTTTTCAGGGCACTGTGAGGGTGTGTTAGGGGTGTCAAAAGCATATGATTATAATACATAGAATTCTTCGTTGGAGAGTCCTCTATAAGTCCTGTAACTTTCCCGCAACATTTTTCCAAACTCAGAGAAATTATTCCAAAAACCCCATAAAGTTTTTTTCCATGTATTTTAAATGGAAAATTTAGGTTGCCGCGAGCCAGCACTAAAAATCAATTTGTCGAAAAAAATGGAATTTATTTTTCCGGATTTAAAACCTAATAGGGGGTACGTTGCTCTCTACAAAAAAGAAAGTCATTTTGAGCCACCCTATTGAACATACACAACATTGCACAGCCTGTCCGATTTGAAACGAATTCGCCCAAGCTTCACAATCAATAGCCTACATTTTTTCAAAATGAAAATGAGACGTATAAGCGTTGCACTAACTCGATGTTATAAACACCTTTGCATCGCTTCTTTAGTATTTTCTAGGACTCATGATTGTCTCTGAAGCCTAACAAAAATCATTTACTTTAATTTTTAATAAAATGGATTGGATGCACGTTCGGTAGAATAAAAGTATAAATTTCTTCCTGATAAAAACGTCACGAAATCAGTGTGTTTCGAAATAAATTCAAAAATCACGTTTAAAATATCGAGTCTTAATATTATTAATAATTTGAATTGAACGCGTTTGAAGCTAAACCATTTTGAATTGGAAACGCTAAGAATGATTTCATTAATTTCTATACCTCCTGGGTGGTGATGAAATGAGCTGTTCATACTCATAGAAAAAGTAAAGGGTAAAAAGTGATGATTCAGATAAAAATGCTAGGGGTAATTTGGGCATGCAAAAAAATGAAGATCGGCAAGGGTAAAATGAAATATCACTAATTTTCCATTTTACCCTTACCGATCTTCATTTTTTGCATGCCAAGATTACCCCCAGCATTTTTACCTGAATCACTTTTCACGCTTTGTTTTCTCTGTGAATAAATTGAACACAATTTATATTGGGTGTGATACGCCTGATATGAAATTAATCTGCCATATTATTTTCTGATTGACAGGGTGAACATGTCTCTACGGAATACAAACATATGGGAAATCACTGGAAAAAACGCGTCGTACATGTAGTTCTTCTATCGAGTGACAAGGAAAGCTGTTCACAATAATGTTTAATTGAACGGGGAAGAAATGAAAACGTGAAAATGTGTTTTTTAATAACAATTACTTTATATCAAATTATCAATGTTTAATACTACTTCTTCTTTCCTAAAAACTGATTACATATTGTAATAAATAAAGACTCATTTAACGCATTAAACGGGTTTTAAAGACTTTACCATAGCACCTTTGAAGCGTTTTTAATGTGAATTCCTCTAATTTTCCAATTTTTAATTAAAGTTTCGAATTTTTCAATCTCAAAATTATTGCAACTTGAACGATTTCTATTTAAAATTATTCCTTCTAATTTTGAATAAAATTTTATGTCTATTAAAAAATTTAATATTTACTTAATTACAAAATTAGCATCAAAATTAATTTAAATGGTAAAACTTTAATGCTATCACTAATTCCTATTTTGCACAAATAAAATAAGAATTAGAATTGCAAAAATATTGTAATTTTATATTAATTTTTTCATTTTGTAAAATTTAAAATTACCCAACTTCTACTTTACCGATTTTTGAGAAAACAGCGAGGAGCTGTTATTTCCCTTAAAACAACGATTTTACATATAATAGAAGGTAGTACGAAGAGGAATGCGGCTAGAATTGGCCGAAAAGTAGTTGGCTATATATACAGTTATCCCACTCCGCCGTCACTTGTCGCATCTAGGTGTAAAATATCTTTGATCACGTCCACTAAGAAATTTCTGGAAGGCTGGATTCTCTGCATATATCCCATCTGGGTGGAAATTTCTACTCGGTCGGTATTGCAGGGACCAACCCCACTGACCAAGTCAAGAGTTTGTGCAGAGATGAGGTGGGAAATTGCTCACGCAATAGAAAAAGAGACTCCCACAAAATCTGGAGACGATCTTTTGTACACTTTCATCCCCTGTTCTTTAGCTCAGGCACCGGTTTTCGCGCACGCGCACCGTGTGCAACTGTCAGTCCAGCGTCCAGTTCGAAATTAGTGGTCTGCTCCAATCTGCTCATTTTTTATGTTTACGTATGAATGATACACATTTCCTCTCTTAAAATAGAAAACATACCTATTTCCCACTCTCAAAAAGTCAAAAATATAAATTATACCACGAGCAGACAATTAATTTCGAGCTGGAAGCCGCACGCGCACATGGGAACTTGAGGTTGGACTTGGGTTAAAGAGTAGGAGGTGAAGGTGTACAAAAGATCGGCTCGTACAAAATCGAGCTGCTAATTCCCCCCTCTTGGCAGTTGAACCTACATCCTGAGAATTACTTCGCAGTTTTCGGCAGTTTTTAAGCGTTACGCGTCGGTAATTGATGAAGGTAGAGAATTAACACCAGAGTTACAATTACAGATGTTACCATGAGCATCAACTGCAAACTGAACAATAAATAATTAAATATTTACTACCCGAATATTAAATGTTTAACATAAAATTATCTGTATTATTCGCAATTAATATTAAGTAGCTATGCAACTTATACTTGAATTGTTATATTTTCTAAAAACTTCATTTTCAGACAAATAATTGAATCTTCAACTAAAAAACACAAGTTTCCAACCAAAAATAAACAGTTAAATTTTCAGTTTAAAAAATTTCTTTTCAACAAAAAAAAACGAATTTTTAACCAGTTGAATTCAACGAAAAAGACGAATTTTTAACAGAATAATTCAATTCCCAACCAAAGAGATGGATTTTGAATAAAAAAGATTAATTTGCTATTCAGAAAGACGAATTTTCAACAAAATACTTGAATTTTCTACCAAACAGTTGAATTTTAAACTTATAAAGGATTAACGTTCATATGAAGAAATTAATTTTTTACAAAGTAATTCTACTTTTAACCAAATAGTTGAATTTTTAACCAAAAAAAAATGAATTTTCTACAAAGAACATTAATGTTCTACCAAAAAAGACGAATTTTCAACAAAATACATTCATTTTCAAAATAAATTATTGAATTTTGAAGTAAAAAAAGACGAATTATCTAAAAAAGAGTTGAGTTGTCAATCAAAAATATGAATTTTTTTACAGATAATTTTTAACTAAAAAGTTTCATCTTCTACCAAATTGTTGAATTTTGGAGCCAAAAAGACGAATTTTTAGAAAAAAAATTGAATTTTCAACCCAAAAATATGAATTTTCAATAAAAATTCAATTTACAACCAAGTAGTTGAATTTTCCACTAAGCTGATGGATCTTCAACCCAAAAAAAATGAAATTTTTACAAAGTAGTTCAACTTATTTAAACGAAGTAGGTAATTTTTTAACTAAAAAAGACGAATTTTTAACAAAATAGTTGTATCTTTAATCAAAAAGATGAATTCTCAACAAGCAAGGTTAATTTTTGACCTATAAAGACGAATTTTCAACACAATACTCAAATTTTCTACCAAATAGTTGAATTTGACCTATAAAGGATTGATTTTCAGATAAAGAAATTAATTTTTCACATAGTAGTTCAACTTTGAACCAAGCAGTTGACTTTTCAACGAAAACAGATGAATTCTTAACAAAACATGTAATAGTTACAGTTGATATTTCAAAGAAACATGATTTCAATTTGAAATCGAAAACAGTTGACTTCTATCAAAACAGACGACTTTTCAACAAGAAACATGAATTTTCAACCAAATAGTTGAATTTTCAACTACAAAATTTTTTTTAACCAGGCTGCTGATTTTTTAACTAAAAAGATAAATTTTTAACCAAAAATGGAATAGTTTAATTTTCGATTTAAAAAAAAAAATTTCCACCAGAAATTGAACGAATTTTCAACACAATACTTACATTTTCAACTATAGAGATAAATCTCCTACAAAAAAGACGAATCTTCAAAAACATATTGAAATCCTCAACCAAAACAGATAATTTTCAAGCAAACAATTTCATTTTTAACCGTAAAGGATGAATTTTTAATCTAATAGATGAATTTTCAACTAGAAAAAAAGCAATTTTGAATTAAAAATATTAATTTTCATTCAAAAGTGGAGTAGTTACATTTTCAGTTAAAAAGATTAATTCTCAACAGAAACAATAACGCATTCTCAAAAAATAGTTAAATTTTCAACCAAAAAGATCAATTTTAAACCAAGAAGATGATTTTCTACCAAAAAAGACGAATCGTCAACAAAATACATAATTTTGAACCAAATAGTTGCATTTTCAACAATATAATGAAATTTTCAACCACACAGTAGAATTTTTAAACGAACGAGATGAATTCCGAGCCAAAAATGTAATAGTAAAGACTTCACACAAAAAAAAATTAACTTCCAACCGAAAATAGTTAGTTTTTCTTATTAGTTTTTATTAATTTAGTTCGCATCCAAGCGAAAAATTTTCAGCCATAAAATTGCATTGTTGAGAAAAAATAAATTTCAAATGATTTCATACATATTCCAGCAAAAATCTCTATAAGAACGCTAGATCGAAAAAAGTGTCAGAAGACATTTTTCTAGCACTTTTTTAAAGAAAAAAAATTGGTTCTCGTGACTTTTTTCGTACCTTGTGTCGTTTTGGCAAAAAGCGTGAATTTTTGTTTTTCAGACAAAAAAATTCTTCTCTCCAATGCGCGGGCGGCTATCATGGAATATATACTCTTTACAGTAGGACGAATGTACGAAAAAATATAGAAAAAACACGCTGGGGTTTTTGAGGAAATCGACTTCGAATATTTTCAGAGAAAGAGCCACCATTTCGTCAATTTTGAACTTTTTCAAAATTTTCCAGCGGATTTCGAAAGATAACATTGCTTGTAAACAAGTTTTATTTTCAATTCAGAATAAAGCTTCTATACAAAAACAAAAGGACAGATCTTGGAACAAAGTTTACTTTTGAGAAAAAAAGATTTTTGCTTATAAAATTAAATAAAAGGCATTGTCTACGTGTACCAAAAAAAAAAAATAAGGCTATTCATACCCGAATTTCGGTATACGTAGCCGCGGCCTGGTTGAAAAACTGTTTATTAAAAAAATGTTATTCATCGTCTAGCGTTCGCAAATCACTCCATAACAAATTTTTTAAATCATACTAGTTTAATGTATTTTAATTCTGAGATCTACAGGAATCATAAAGCAAAATAAAGACTAATTTTATGCTTAAATTTCAGATTTTTCTAATTACGGAAAACGCTTTAGGAAATTATCTTTAACATGAAAAGTTTCATTACTCTCTTTAATAATTTTGCATTACTTGATAGACAAGGCTTCAAACATATGAAAAATTTATAAACTTGTTTTTAAAAAGTTCCCAATCTCTACTATAGTCGCGAGTTTGATAATATGTAAAATTGCTGCGTTGGAGGTGTGTATATCTCTCTCATGAAATTTGGTATAAAAATACTATATAAGAAAGACTTCTTAATATCTTCCGGCATTATCAAAAAGTTTAACTCATCTTTTTATTATTTTAACGTTATTCGACATACGAATTTTCAAAAATATAAAAAAAAAGTATGAACGTGGTTTTAAAAAATTCCCAATCTTCACCGATGTCGTGAGTTTCATAATTCTTTAAAATTTGAGAGTTGGAGTTCTATGAATCTTTCCCATTAAATGTGTCATGAAATAAAACTAATTGTATATACCTCTAAGAAATGTATGCATAATAAAAATTCTTTCTTAATCGCTGCCAACATTATAAAAAAGTTTTAGCAATTTTCCTATTTTGTTTACGTTATTTTTGTACATGGTTACAGAAATATATAAAATGTATTTCTGTAACCCACTTCTCGAGAAAAACGCACCTGAAGTTAGCGAGTGCCATAAGCGCGCATGTTATACTTTTTCTTCCAGCATGAAATATGTATACCCACTTCCAATTGTTTTCGGGACACAGATATAGTGTCAATAGATTCAGTATAGATCCTAATAGCATATCCCTCTTAAATCCGATAATAATAATTTTGATTCTGACTTCGAAAAACGCGAATATCTCCTAAACTAGAACCGGCCATAAGAACCCTTTTCATGCAGACGCCCACATGCAGTGAATATTTTTAGAAATCCTTGTTTTACTTTTGAGATACATATTATGATAAAAATGGTAATTATCACTATATATCTTAATTAATTAATTAATTTCGGGGGCGGTTCAGAAACTACATCACGCTATTTTGAAAACTTTTTCCACCCCTCCCCTTCTTCGTCACAGATCATCACACAACGTTTGAACCCCCCAGGGTGACGTCACAAATACGAAAACCCCCCTCCCCCTTTTAAATCAAAATTTTTTCGTCGGTTGAATTTGATAAGTGCCTAAAATAAAATACAAAACATACAAACATAATATTTTAACAGACTTCACAGCCCAAAATACTCTCAAAACATGGAAAATAGGGTGATTTTTCACGAAAATATGGAAATAATAGGGCAATAAATTCTTTTAAATGGAATTAATGTCTATGTACCATATTGAATTCAATATAAAATGCTTGAGATTTCAAGTTGAAATATATTGCATTTTCAACAAACAAACAAAATAATTTTTTACCAAACGAGATGAATTATCAACCAACAAAGATGATGTTTCAACCAAATAGTTGAATTTTCAATTAACAAAAAATCAATTTTGGAATGAACAGTTGCATTTACAACCAAATAGTTGACCTTTCAAGCAAAAGAAAGAAATTTTCAACAGTAGTTGAATTCTCAACCAAATGGTCGAATTTTCAAACAAGAAGGTTTAAACTCCAAGCTCAAACAGTTGCATTAAAAGAAATTGTTGAATCTTCAAGCTAAAGAGGCGAATTTCTTAGAAGGCAATTGAATTTCCAACCAAGATCTTTTCTACCAAAAAAGATAGCTTTTCATCCAAGAGAAACGAATTTTCAACAAAACAGTTGAAAATTCGAAAAAAATGACTTTAATAAAATCGTTGAATATTCAACAAAATGAAAATTAATCATCAACCAAACGGTTGCGTTTACAACCAAATAGTTGAGCTTTCAAGAGAGAGGGACGAGTTTTCAACAAAATATTTGAATTTTTAAGCCAAAAGGACGATTTTTTTCTGCAAAATATTAAAACTTTTAGCTAAGTAGTTGAACTTCAAACATACAAAGATGAATTTTTAACCAGTTGGTCGAATAATTAAACAAAAAGGATTGAACATCAACCAAAAAAAGTTGCATTTTGAACCCAATAATTGAATTTTCAAGCCAAAAAGACAAATTTTCCGGAAGACTTCTGAATTTTCCATCCAAAAAACGAATGTTTAACAAAACAGTCAAATTTTTGACCCAAAAAGTTGACATTTTAACAACAAAAAAAATGAATTTCTGACAAAGAATTTCAACCTTCAACCAAGCAGTTGCATTTTCAATATAAAAAAAAATGATTCTCAACGAAAAATATAATAGTTAATATCTCGACCAAAAAAGATTTCAATTTGTAATCGAAAATATTCAAATTTGACTAAAAAAGGTCAATTCTCAACGAAAAATGTAATGGTTGATATTTCAACTGAAAATATTCTAATTTTTAATAAAAGACAGTTGAATTCAACCGAAAAAAATAAATTATTAACAAAACAGTCGAATACGCAACCGAAGTAGATTAATTCTTAACCAAAGGGGATAAAATTTCTACCAAGGAGATGATTTCCAATCAAGAAAGATTTTTCAATCAAAGGAGAAGGAAAATATCAATCAAAATGTGGAATTTTCAAGCCGAAAAAGCAAATTTTCTAGAAAATCGTTGAATTTTCTACCCAAAATTATGAATTTTCAACTAAAAAGATAATTTTGAAACAAATAGTTGGATTTTCTGCAAAAATAATAGAATTTTCATCCGAAAAAGAGAAATATTCAACAAAACTGTTGAATTTTAAAGCTAAAGAGACAAATTTTCTACAAAACAGTTGGATTATCAACCAGAAATGAAACAGTTGAATTTGCAGTAGAAAAAATTGGTTTTCAAACAAAAATAAAACGAATTTTCAGCAAGAGAGATGGATCTTCAACTAACCTGATGATTATTCAATAAAATAGTTCAACTTTCACCCAAGTAGTTGAAGTTTCAACCGAAAAAGATGAATTCATAATGAAAAATTTCATAGTTGAATTTTATACTAAAAACGGTCAATCTTCAACCTAAAATGGGGTAGTTCAATTTTCACTTTAAAAAATTAATTTTCCAACTAAGAACAGCGAATTTTTAGCAAAATAGTTGAATCAGCCGCTCATAAAATGAATGTTTAACAAAGTAGTTTAACTTTCAACCAAAAAAGATGAATTCACAATGAAAAATTTTTAAATTAAATTTTCAACTAAAAACGAGCAATTTTCAACCAAAAATGGAATAGTTAAATTTTCAGTTGAAAAATTTATTTTTCAACACAAAAAGAGAACGAATTTTTAACAAAATAGTTAAAGCTCAAACCAGTAAAATTATAAGATTATTAAAAGAGTGTCAAGTCTGTATATTAAGATGCTTCATGTGTAGAATAAAATCAATCATTTCCATTCCTTCATGAATTTCAAAAAATTGTTATTCACATTTATATTTTCCATATGAGCTGTGACATTCTGCGTTAACCTCTCTTCCCTATACGTCACAAGTCGTCACAAAGGGCAGTGTGATGTAGTTTTTAAACGGCCCCTTGACCTATAACGACATAAAAGAGGACTGGTGTATTTCTACCATCCGAGGGTTAGAACAGGGGAAAACCGGTTTCAAAAAGAAAAGTAAAAACCTTACAACTTTTTTCAAAAAACACAGTTTCTTTTTAATTTTGACCTTCAACGTGAATGACGTGAGAAAGAAAAGAAACCTTCACTGAGTTGCTAACAAGCAGGGTCTGGAAGATTGCACAAACGCTTCAGTCCCCACTAAAGGATTCCTTGGTGGTGGGAGACTGGGGGTGGGATGCGAGTCGAGAGGGTCAGTGTCGCGACCAGAATGCGACAGTCGAGATCTTCCCTCCAAAAGGCAAACCTTGTGGAGGAACCACAAGGGAGCAGAGCGAGGTCCACCTCGTACTCTCGTCTCTAATTCCTCTGTCCACATGGGAATATAAAGATTCAGTTAGAATTTTCTAACTTTGTTTTTATTTCCTCCTTAGAGGGAGCAAATATTTCAAGAGCGGAGCAAGGTCCACCTTGTGTACCGGTCAGTGAAAATATTTTGTTTCTAAAAAACGATCTTTTGAGCCTTTGAGCGAAGTGCTTTGACGCCTTCTATGCTTGCTTTCAGTAGCGACATTTGCGTTGGCGTGGGTAGATCCCAGATTATAGATTGAACATTGATTCTCTTCCGAACATTAAATCAATTATTTGAATTTCCCTTGTGTCAGGAATTTACACACTTTTAGAGACTTGAGTGAAGCCTTGGTGCTTGAATTGAATTCCATTGAATCTTATTTGTGCGATTTATGCTCAGTGGTCAAATTCACAAAACATTTTACTGTGCTTTTAATTGTGCTTGTTTGCCAGGAGAAGTCAATTGTGCTTTGTGATAAAGAGGGAACTTTTGCAATTGGTGCATTCCAGAGCAGAGCGAGGTCCACCTCGTCCCCTGGTCAGAGGGATAACCACTGCAAATTTAAAGTGCTGATTAATGTGTCACTACATTTCAGGGCAGAGTCGAGTCCACTCGATAATCTGGCCAAACAAATTAGTGAGCACAATCGACATTATTAGCAAGTGAATTATCCACAACCATTTAACTGGCCCACGCGCGTACCATAAATAAAATTTCTCATTGTTCGGTACCTCCTGGCATTCAAAGCATTTATATAAGGGTAAATCCCTGTGTTTATAGTGAAAATTAACTTGTGCACCTGGTTAATAGTACGTCCATTTGACTGATATTGAACAACCACAAAAGGCCCATAAACCACTGAGAGAGGAGCGGAGTCTACTCCCAACTCCTGTTAGGTAGTGATTTCTGGCGTCACGGGATAGGGCCCAAGCTGGCATTTAACCAACCCAGGTGACAGGTTTTCTAAAGGGAAACCTAGCCATTTGAGACGACTGGCCTGAGCCTCGACTCGATCCATTTGTGTTTGACGTAGAATTTAGAGAGAAAGTGCATTCCTCAGTTGCCTGAACGAAAATGTACGATTTGAAAACCTTTCTTTCGAATAGAATGTGAAAAGACTTTTACGCAAGTTTCCAAGACTTGGGAAACTATTTATCGAGTGTGCGATTTGAAAATAAGATTTCTTTGAGAATAAATAAGAGTGTTTCGGTTTCGTGCCAATTCTTTTGCACAAGCAATGTGTTATAGTTTATAAACTTTGATTGATAAAATTATAGCTGACAATACAGCCCAATTTTGATTTCATTTAAGATATTGTGTGTGTAGAATCTTCGATTCTGGTAGTGTTACTGTATTTTAATTTCTCCGTGTGAAATTACTATGTCCTCCTAAGCGACTCATAGAATAAGTATGCGAATTAGTATTTTTTTGTGAATAATCGATTACCTCTGCGTTTAATGTCTTTATAGGAAATAACTCATTTAGATATTCATGTTAATAAAATAGAATAGTCCGTTGACTTCTATTGAACTTGAAAAATGTTTTATTAGAAATATATTCTACGTATAAAAATTATCTTATGTGTGGCATTTCTAAAATAACTTTTACTGTACTTAATAGCCAGAG
Source organism: Melikaiella ostensackeni (assembly GCA_032362435.1). NCBI lineage: Eukaryota > Metazoa > Arthropoda > Insecta > Hymenoptera > Cynipidae > Melikaiella > Melikaiella ostensackeni. The sequence continues at coordinate 13,485 of JAUMHM010007277.1, forward strand.
ACGTAGGGCACCCTTTGTATATTAGCTAGAGTAGGCATTATTGAATAAACAGATTTTATAATGGCAAATCAGGTGTAAATTTCAGTCTCGCAAGACCCCTCTTTTTAATTTAATTTACTTTTAACCTTTGCTAGGTCGGTATAAGTAAACCACCCCATATAGTTAACCTATTGTTACATAAACCATAGAACCCATAGGTTACAATACATTATTGTAAGCAGTTAAGTATTTGGCTGAATCTAATTTCATCTATTCAAAAAAGGTGCTATTCATTAATTTCAAATGAGTGCGCGCTTTTTAGTACATGTGCTGTTGAAAGTTGCCACTTTTTGCGGCTCGTGGGCTCCATAGAGGTTAGGTCCGGCATATCTGGTCCAGCACTGCTGAATTTATTATTTCCGTCTCTTTTATCCTTTTATTGTCTTTTTATTGTCATTTTTATTGTCTTTCAGTTACTCTAAAAGAACCAATTTCACAGTACGTATCAGAGCCGGTCGCCCTCGCATCATACGTGGTGTGACTATTGAATAACCGGACTGATGTTCTAACAATTTTTATTCCTTCAGGTACTCATTCACTGTGAAAAATTCCTTGGTGGTAAAATAATACTACCATCATTTCTTTGAATTTCAACTTGCTCATACGTGCTTTCCTTCGTCACGGTGAACTGGGACTCGTCCAATACATAGATAGGCATTTAGTTTCAGGGCCGTACTAAAAAAACCATGATTCGTCACAAGTTATTACATTTACAAAAAACTTGTGTCACTTTCAATGTTCTCCAGAATCTCAGCACAAACGTTGCTTCGAGTTTCCTTCTGCTCAGGAGTGAGCAATTTCGGCAGCATTTCAGCACAAACTTTTTTCATGTGTAAATTTTCATTAAAAGTTTGTTTAATAGTTTCATTGTCGATATTCTCTAAGTCAGCGATTGCTCGACTACTCAGGCATCGGTTTGTATAAATAACTCGCTTCTACTGTGTTACTGTCGGTTTTCGATGTGCGAGGACGGTCGCGACGCAGGTCGTCTTCAATCACTTCCCTGCCCTCTTTAAATTTTTTCAACCAATTGAAAACTTGAGTACGAGATAGACACCCATCGCCATAAACTTCTTTCAACAAATTATACGTTTCTGTAGCGGAATTTTCAAGTTTCAAAACAAACTTCACATTGACGCGCTGTTCTACTTTCACATTCAACATAATTTCGGCGAAGCTCAGGTAGACGGTCAACTTCGAACAAAAGTTACTGCCGTTACGAAGGTCGTACAACCTTGAAATTTGGAGGGTAAGGGGTAAAAAGAACAGAGATCAATATCAGACTCTGCTTGTGGTTTCCCTGGCTCCAAGAAAGCGGCAAAAAAATCAGTCCATATCCCGGTCAGTCACTCGGTCAGTCACCCGGCCTTTTACAGAAGATGTTTAAAACAAGTAAAAATGAGAGACCAGATAAAGAAGAAAATTCTCGCTGTGAAAGAGAATAGGAGCATCAAGGAGCGTATGGTAAATAATTATGGCCAAAGAGGCTTGTATTTCTCCAACATTCTAGGAAATGATAAGCAACAAAACACTCAAATCTCTCGTCCAACATAAACACAATGCAATGCAAACTTGACAAACAAAATAACGGAACAGAATGCACAACCTACAGGACAATCTCAGCAGAAATTCACTCAACTCATCCGAGCTTTAAATCGTGGCCCTGCCATGGAAGCCATACATCAGATACACTAAGATCGTCCTGACGCGAATATAGTGTTCACATATTACCCTTGGTGTAAAAATGACCAAAAATTCCTAGGAGATTATGTCGTTTTTAACCTGGTGCAACGGCCGGGATCTACCGCGTACTGTTTCCATATTCAACACGTTTTTTTTTAAGTTTTGCCTACATCCGAACTTTGTGATATGCTTGGGAAAGCTTTCTAGGTGTGATAATTAAATTGCCCTGGATATTTTTCCCTGGGCCACCGATTCCCCCGGTTTCAAAGCTTGTGAATGCCATGCATGGCTTCCATGTGTGGTCTGTCCAAGAATAAGGTATCCAGACTTGAGCCATGGATGGCCCCACAGGCAATTTATACTTGGAAATCGACAGATATGACACAAATAACTGACTCAATAAACAAAAATTCTATGAAATGCTATCAAATGCCTTTGATTATATAAATCGACTGACAAAAAATCCTTTCAGTTACCAAAATTAACAACATTCACAGACAACTCAAGACACATAATAAAAGACCATCAAATTTGCTACAAAATAAACTCCTAACAGTAAGAGCAACTCCTGAACAAGAGTATATGAATTCATTCAACAGATATTAGTCCGATAAAGTAAGTAAAATTTCAGAAAATGACCCAAAGAATATGCTTCTACAAGTTAATCAAATCATTAGAGCAAAAGGTAAAATATCCATCCCACAATTAAAAATCCTGTATCAAAACATCCCACTTCTATTAGGAAATGAATACTGTAGATGGCCTACTAAAAGAAGAAACGGATAAATTAATAATATTCAATCACGAGGACAGAAGTCATAAGAACACGTTTTCATAACACACACACACACACACTCTAGATTTATTCACTTTGGAAAAGAAAGATCGAACGAAATGATGAATGAATGAATGAAGTAATGAAATTTCATTATTGCACTAGTGGGAAAACATGTTTATTACTTATTCTAATCGTCAACAATCAGGTAATGTATTATTTTTCCTATTCGAAACAGGGTCGGGAAATGAGATATTTCTCGCGGGTGTTGAATAAAACATATTACACCTATAATAGTACATCACTTTTGTATCTTTTTCAATAATATGTTAAAAAATGGTTTCCTTCCGGAAGATTGGAAAAAATCAAAAATAACTTTTGTACTTAAAAAAGGAATTAATAGTAGCAACCCAGCAGACTTCTGACCTATAAATCTATTACCAAATATAAGTAAAGTTTTTGAGGTTATAGTAAAAGACCCTCTGTTGCATGTATGCGAAGAGAAAGGAGTTATACCGGAATTCCAGTTGAGATATCGGCATAAGCATTCAACAATCCATGCAATAAATAAATTAAAGTCAGATGTTTGCAGGGCAATTAGCGATAAGAAATATGTAGGAGCTTGTTTAATAAACCTAGAAATAGCTTCTGACACAGTGTGGATTGAAGGCCTTATTTACAAGGTACTAAAACTGGAATTCCCCAAACACCTCATTAAAATGATTCAAGAAATAATAATGGGGAGAAGTTTTATAATCACCAATGGTAATATAACTATTGATCAAGTTTTCAAAGCATTTAACAGTCTTCATCAAAGAGCTGTACATTCTCCCATCCTCTTTGACATCTTTGTTTACTAATTATCAACAAAGTATGTTCTGAATATAAAAGCTCACAAGGAGGCAATAGCTTTTGCTGATCATATAATAATATACATCATAGGTGAAAAAGCTTCAAAGATATAAGAGGAACTTGAAGATTCATTTGAAAATATTCAATTTTTTCTTTATACTTGGAAATCTTTCCAAATAAAAGAGTCAAAGGATGAGAGAGAGCCTGTTCCAAATAAGATATTAGTAAAATACTCAGGCACTAATATAGACCAATATTTCAACTTTAATCAAAATTTGGACATTCAACTCGGAAAAGCAGCTCAATCCTTTTCAAAACTCAAACGATTAGTTTATAATAAACACTTAAATCTGTCCAAGAAGATGATACTTTTCATGACCATTGCTCAAAGCGAATGTATTTTAGATATGTTACACCAATAATATATGAAGAATGTCGATATTAAAATAACTTTTATTGACTATGAATTACAAGAAAATATCTAAAAGTGATATATTGCTCTTTATTTCACAGCAAAATTAATTTTTGGTGTTCAAATAAGGTAGAAATGTTTTTGAGTGTACCTAGATTTATAACTGTACAGTGAGGAAGTAATTTAAATAATTTTGATCTGACCAGAATGACATTGATCATCAAGAAAAAATCCTCAGAAATCAAATTTTTCGCTATTTTCTCAGAATTATATCACTTTTATCGACCATGTGACTATCATACGAGTATTATATATTTCTTTAAATATTTTCTGAATGAAATCAAATGAAAAAATAGTCGAAACATATATTAGCTTGTTATAATGTCATTAAACTATCAAAGTATTACTTTTATGCTGATTTCTGACATTAGCTTCAATTTAGTCATCCTGTTTAATTTTTGAACCGAAGTCATTTGTAGTTTTAAGAATGGGCAAGATCTGAAATTTTTAATTTTTTAATATTAGATGATATTTTGATATATTCACGGTCAGCTGGTTAATCCCCAGAATCAAAACAAACCTATGTACTGCAATTTTTGAGTGCATCAAGGTTTTGTTTACATTTTACCAGTGCACCACGGCTCACC